>QRDG01000303.1:30495-103840 GCA_012064385.1 Puccinellia tenuiflora | reverse complement strand
CGTCGGCGCGACCCACGTCGTGCGGTCCCGCTCGTGCCGGTCCGCAGGCCGGCGGGCCGGCCGCCAAGAAGAAGAAGCCGACGGCGCGCTACCGCCGGTACGTCCGGGTGGAGGAGGCGCAGTGGCACTGGGAGAACGCCGTGCCGGTGCGCTGGTCGGACGTCCACCTCCCGGACAACTGGCACCTGAATCCGCAACGGATTCCGGTGCCGCCGATCCCGACCGACCCCACGGCCAGGGCGGTGGAGATCGCACGCCGGCGCAGCCTCCTCCCCAATCACCTCCTCGACGACCCGGCGTACGCGCCGGGCTCCCCCTACTGGGACCAATGGTTCCGGGAGGAGCACGACGAGCGCCGCCGGAGCTACTTCGCGCCGGCCCCGGTGCCGCCGGTGGAGCGCACGGAGTACCCGGTGCTCCCGGAGGGGATGGACGACCTCGACCAATGGTTGGAGGTCGACTCCGACGGCGAGGGCCGCCCCATGGAGGAGGACGACGACATCGACGACGCCTTGAAGGCAGCCATGGCGGCGTCCCGGCAGGCCTTCGTCGACGACGAGCGCCGCCGCTGGGAGATGGTGGTGCAGGACGCACTGCCGCCGCCGCCGCCGCACGGTCTGCCGCCGCAGGGACCGCCTCCACCCCCGCCTCCGCCACAGGGACAGCCGGGGCTGGACTGGGTGCAGGCCCTCGTCCAGGAGGAGGAGGCCTACGACCCGCCGGAGGAGGAGTACCAGGAGCCGGTGGGATTCCCACCGGAGCTGTTCGGGCAGTCGTGGGTATTCACGACTGTGCCCCAGCTGCCGCTGCCGCCGCCGCCGCCGCCGCCCCAGGACGCCATCCTGGAGGAGCCAGGGACGCCGCCGCGGGACGTCCCCATGGAGCAGCAGCAGCAGCCGCCGGCGCATCTGTGGGAGGCGCCACCGTACGTCGTCCTCTCCGACGAGGAGGGCGACGAGGACTAGCTAGGACCTCCCTCTCCCCCCCCCCCAATGTAATGAACTAAGTAATGTAATGTCCTTTCCGATCTATGAACTGTCCCCGCCGCCGATTTAAGGTCACCGGACCACCGCCGCCGCCGATTCTAGCTAGGGTTCGTGCCATCGGACCACCGCCGCCGCCGATTCTAGCTAGGGTTCGTGCCATCGGACCACCGCCGCGCCGATCTAGAGTTTGAGAGGGCCGTACCTTAGGCGGAGCGCGCGGGGACGGCGGCGAGGAAGAGGGACGCGAGCGACGGCGGCGGCGGCGGCGGCGGCGGCGGCGGCCAGATTTTGGCAGCCTGGCGGCGTCGTCGCGTGAGAGGAGCCCGGAGGCGTCTGCGTCTTGGGCCTGGCGGCAAAAATGAGGAAGAAATCGGCGGAGAGGGACCAAGTAGGCTCAAATCGGCCTTTAGTCCCGGTCCGTGACACCAACCGGGACTAAAGACCCCTATAGTCCCGGTTGGTGTCACGGACCGGGACTAAAGGTGGGCTTTTTGGCGCGCTAAGTTTCGCAGCGGCCCGAAAATGCCTTTAGTCCCGGTTGTAGCCACGGACCGGGACTAAACGGCCGTTTGTATTTTTTTCTTCATTTTCAAATGTTCATATTTTATAAACTTTACATGTTTTCAAATGTAAATATGAATATGTTATATATATTGAACATTTAAATAGATGAGTTGAGTAAAACCGTTGTACTAATAAAATCCGAGGTTAGGATAAATATATTTAACATTTTAAATATTTAATGAAAAACCCTCAACTTTTTAACAGTCAAAACAAAATTCTACCAATTATTACAAATGACCACAATACATCAACATCATTCAACACTTCTTCGTGTCTGTCATTTTTTCTTCTTATCGCGTCGTATCCATGGACAATCTTCATCATTCAACGCGATGGTTGGGTCAATTTTCACTGTGAAGGGGGGAATTTCATCAAACTTATTGTAATCTTCTGACATGTCTGTCTTGTCCTCCACTCCCACGATGTTTCTTTTCCCTGAAAGAACTATGTGGCGCTTTGGCTCGACGTCGTACGATTCATTCACTGCTTGCTTATCTTTTCTTTTCTTCGGTCTGCTAGACATGTCCTTCACATAGAAAACCTGAGCCACTTCACTGGCTAGGACGAATGGTTCGGTGTCGTATCCAAGATTCTGCATATCCACTGTAGTTATTCCGTACTTCGGGTCTACATGTACCCCGCCTGTCAGGTTGAACCATTTGCACTTGAACAATGGGACTTTAAAAAATGGTCCATATTCAAGTTCCCATATCTCCTCTATGTAACCATAATATGTGTCCTTTTGCCCATTGCTGTTTGTTGCATCAAAGCGGATACCACTGTTTTGGTTGGTGCTCTTTTTATCTTGATTGGCCGTGTAAAATGTATTTCCATTTATCTCATACCCTTGATAAGTCAATATAGTCGAAGATGGTGCATTGGCCAACAAGTATAGCTGTTCTCCAACAGTGCTGTCATTAAAGAGACGTGTTCGCAACCAACCTCCGAAATTCTTCACGTGTTCTTCATCAATCCAATATTTAGATTGCTCTGGGAAGTTCAAACGTAGAATATTCTTATGTTCCTCGATATACGGAGCCACCAAGCTGGAATTATGTAGAACCGTGTAGTGTGCTTGACTATAAGAATGCCCGTCCATACATATTATTGCTTTCTTTCCCAGCGTGCCTTTTCCCCGCAGTCTCCCCTCATAGCGTGATTGAGGAACCCCGATTGCCTTGAGGTCAGGAATAAAATCAACACAAAACTCAATGACCTCCTCTGTTCCATAGCCCTTGGATATGCTTCCTTCTGGCCTAGCACGGTTATGAACGTACTTCTTTAGGACTCCCATGAACCTCTCAAAGGGGAACATGTTGTGTAGAAATACGGGACCGAGAACGAAAATCTCTTCGACTAGATGAACTATGAGGTGCGTCATAATATTGAAGAAGGAGGGTGGGAACACCAACTCGAAGCTGACAAGACATAGGACCACTTCCTTCTGTAAATCCGGCAGAGTTACTGGATTGATGACCTTCTGAGAAATTGCATTGAGGAATGCACATAGCTTAACAATGGGTACTCGAACATTTTCCGGCAGGAGCCCCCTCAGTGCAATCGGAAGTAATTGTGTCATAATCACGTGGCAGTCATGAGACTTTAGGTTCTGAAACTTCAACTCTGTCATGTTAATTATTCCCTTTATATTCGACGAGAAGCCTGATGGGACCTTGATACTGTTTAGTACTTCAAAAAAGATCTTCTTCTCTTCTTTGGTAAGAGCGTAGCTGGCAGGACCTTGATACTTCTCTGCATTCAGGTTGTCTCGTTCGTGCATATGTTGCTGGTCCAGCCGTGATTCCGGTGTATTTTTCGTCTTCCCATACACGCCCAAGAAGTTTAGTAGGTTCACGCAGAGATTTTTCGTCACGTGCATCACGTCGATTGCAGACTGAACCTCTAGGATTTTCCAATAGGGTAACTCCCAGAATATAGATTTCTTCTTCCACATCGGCACGTGTCCGTCAGCATCATTTGGAACAGATTGTCCGCCAAGACCCTTTCCAAAGATTACTTTTAAATCCTTTACCATATCATATATAACATCCCCAGTAGGCCGTCTAGGCTTTGGCCGGTGATCTGGCAAACCTTTGAAATGCTTGCCTTTCCTTCTTACGTTGTGCCTTTCCGGAAGAAACCGACGATGCCCCAGGTACACATTCTTGTTTCCCAGATATATACTTTCAGTATCACCTAAACAGTGTGTGCATGCATTGTATCCCTTGTTTGACTGTCCTGATATGTTACTAAGAGCTGGCCAATCATTGATGGTCACGAACAGCAATGCTCGTAGGTCAAATTCATCTTGTTTGTGCTCATCCCAAACACGTATACCTTCTTCGCGCCACAATTGTAAAAGTTCTTCAACTAATGGCCTCAGGTACACATCAATGTCGTTGCCGGGTTGCTTCGGGCCTTGGATGAGTACTGGCATCATAATGAACTTCCGCTTCATGCACAACCAAGGAGGAAGGTTATAGATGCATAGAGTCACAGGCCAGGTGCTATGACTGGAGCTCTGCTCTCCAAAGGGATTAAAGCCATCTGTACTTAGACCAAATCTTAAGTTTCTTGCGTCATCTGCAAATGTCGGAAACTCTCTGTCAATTTTTCTCCACTGCGACCCATCAGCAGGGTGTCTGAGCATCACGTCTTTCTTACGGTCTTCCTTGTGCCATCGCAACAACTTGGCATGCTCTTTGTTTTGGAACAAACGTTTCAACCGTGGTATTATAGGAGCATACCACATCACCTTCGCAGGAACTCTCTTCCTGGGGCGCGCCTCGTCCTCAACTTCACCAGGGTCATCTCGCCTGATCTTATACCTCAATGCACCGCATACCGGACATGCATTCAAATTCTCGTACTCCTCGCCGCGGTAGAGGATACAGTCATTGATGCACGCATGTATCTTCTGCACCTCTAATCCTAGTGGGCAGACAACCTTCTTTGCTTCGTACGTACTGGGGGGCAATACGTTATCTTTTGGAAGTATCTTCTTTATTATTTCAGTAATTTTTCAAATCCCTTGTCAGAAGTACCTTCCTCTGCCTTCCATTGCAGCAATTCCAGTGTGGTGCCAAGCTTTTTCTGCCCATCTTCACAATTTGGGTACAACAATTTGTTGTGATCCTCTAACATTCTCTCCAACTTCAACCTCTCGTTTTGACTTCCGCAGTTTATCTTCGCATCAAGAATGGCCCGACGAAGATCGTCATCGGGCTCATCAACAATGGGCTCTTTTTCAGCTTCATCTTCCCCCATTGATGTACCACCGTGATCAGTGAACATAGGATAGTTGTCATTATCCTCTTCTTCCTCATTGTCTTCCATTATAACTCCTCTTTCTCCATGCTTGGTCCAACAATTATAACCGGTCATGAAACCGGACTTCAACAGGTGGACGTGAATGGTTTGTGAGGTAGAGTAGTCCTGAGTATTCTTGCAGACACTACATGGACATGAAATAAAACCATTTGGCGGCTTGTTTTCTCAGCCACTTGGAGAAAATAATGCATGCCATTAATAAAGTCGGGATAACGTCGGTCACTGTACATCCATTGCCGACTCATCTGACTCATCTGCATTATATAAATAAAATATAAAAAACCATTAACACTATTTCTTCAATATATAACAGTGATAAAGTGAATTAATATATAAGTTCATCACATTCAAACCAAAGTAGAGCAAATAACCAAATGTAATACATATAGTCTCACAAACATACATTGGTTCAAACTAACATACAACTATCTAAAGAATTTAAGCCCAACAACAAATGCGATAAAAATCACAACTATGGTAACTATCGAACCAACACCATAATGATACCAAGCCTCTTTATGAATGGCATAATTTCTAATTTTTCTAATCTTCAAGCGCATTGCATCCATCTTGATCTTGTGCTCATCGACGATGTCGGCAATATGGAGCTCCAATTTCATCTTCTCTTCTAGGGTTTGGAGACGGAGATTTTCACTTCTTTCCAGTTTTGCTTTCAAATCATTAATTTCATTTTCAAAAAACTCGATGATAGGGTCGGTTGGAATTTCCGGTTCAACAACGACATCCGGATCGTTATAGACCGGACGAGGACCGACGGGGACGGATATCAAAACCATGACACACTATACATATAAAAAAAGTAAGATAATATACATGCATCTAAAGTATATCAATAAGTTAAAAGGGATAAAAACAAGACTCACCGAGGAGGTGCCGGCGACGGGATGGCGCGGGCGATCGACGATGGTAAAGATGGTCACCGGACAACTGTAAACCGAATACATTATACTTTAATTTGAGCTAAAATTGCATGTAAAAAAAAATGAAATCTCTTACTTAGGCATTTCATCAAACACCTTGCTAGCACTAGAAAAATAAAATTTTCTAAGTAACACCAAAATGAGCTAAAAAAGGAACACCGGAGTGCTAACCGTCGGGTAGATGAGGTGCCGCCAAACTTGACAAATGGTGGAGAAAATAGGGGCCGAACTCGTGGTTGGGAGGAGCAAGGGTTAAGAAAATGGAGATGAACCCGGAGCTAAAAAATGGCCACGGCCTGGCCACGGCCGGGTCGGGGGTGGAAGATGATATAGAATATATTTAGTCCCGGTCCGTAACAAGGACCGGTACTAAAGTCCCTCCATTAGTCCCGGTCTGTAAATAGAACCGGGACAGTGCATTGTCCGGGCTGGTCCCACCTCTGTCGCCTCCTCCCGCATCCCTTTGTCACCGGTTCGTAACACGAACCGGGACGGTAGGTCCCCTACGAACCGGGACTGGTCCTGGCGGGCGCCCTGGGACCAATGACCGGGACTAGTGCCACGATTGGTACCGGTCCGTAAGGGAACCGGGACGGAAGGGCCAAACCGAAGCCCCTGTTTCCACTAGTGTTACCTGTTTGTTTTGCGGTCCCAAAAATAGCAGTATGTGTTATCTCCTACCCATGAAAGAATATAAGGCACAACGTAAGACTAATAAATAACATAAGTCAAGATTCATGAAATAATAGCGAACTATAACCCTTGGAAACATTGAAAGTGCGACTTGTGGTTCACGTAGAAGAAATGAATTAATGCATTACAACCATGGAAAAAAAACGTCAATTCATTAAACGGACTAAAAGCCACCCCAATAAAGAACTCCATCAAAAGCCAACAAAGCATCCCCTTTTGCAAAGGCTGAAAGACATATATGTTTTCTTTTCATCTTTCTTGTGTCATTTAGGGACTACACTAAATATTGCTATATATAAAGGTTGAGATAGTTGATCGTCTCTGCAGTGTCACTGTTGGTTCCACCTTCAGAACCTCATGCGTAGCTGGAACCATATCTTCATGAAAAATGGCTACATCTCTAGCTCCTCTATGTTAGCGTAAATTACATGTAGCAGGATGAAGAAATGGCTCACATCACCTCCTTGCAGTTATACCTCGGCTTAATCATTATTCACCCATTTGATTTCGGATAAATAAAGATGAGGTGTTCTGTGGTACCCTCAAATAAATACCAGCCATCCATTTTCGTGCATCCAAAGGCCCATAACATTTCATACTGGTGAGTACAATTCATACTACTTAGTAAAATCGGCACCGGATAAGAAAACTCGTAGACGGGCCCTAGTCCAAATGCCTTCTAGGCCCAATACAGTCCAACATGTGTGCTATCGTCCCAATGAAACCCAACTTCCGTCGCCTCCCTTACGTGGCCGCCGCGTTCTGCTGTCCTCATCGAGGAGAGAGCGTTCTTCTGAATCTTTCGCAAGTTCTGAAGCTAAACAAGGGAGAAAACGCATCCTAGCTAATGATCAGGAGTCGAACACGTCACAGGCACACAGGTCGCTACATTCGGCCGGTTCGTAATATATACGGAGTACTTGTAAACATATCTACTTTTCTAGATCTGCTTGCTCCGGGGAATGAAAATGATACCAAGAGGAGTCCATTGATGTATCGGTTTGTTCATGGATGGATGGATCTTATGACGATTGTGGAGACGTCAGGGGTGAGAAAATTATGCTACTGCTAGCTTTTAGATTTAAAAAATGCCTTTCGACATGTGTTCATGAAAGTGTTTAGGACAAATTCACAGTTCATTCTTCAGAATCTAGGAGCAAAATGAATATGGCACACTCAGCTAGAACAAACTTTCATTGCATCTTCTCTGCATATTATTGTCTCATAGATTAAACTGAATATGAAGGGTTTGTACTTCTGTTAGAGTTTGTGCATAGCAATCTGATTCCAGCGACATCACGAACCATCTCAAGCCTGACGAGATTTCGTTTCTCCATGTTAATCATCTAAAACCTTTCGACACCACATACGAGCGGCCAGCGACGGAGCAGAGCGCGGCTAAATAGCGATGTGTCGGCATGTTGGTTAATCGTTGCATCGCCTCGGTATCGTTGTCGTGAATCCTTGCCGTACCTCGTCGGCAGGCGCTTTGTGCGCAGCCGCGTTGTGCGTGGATTTGGCCGCGCGCCCTCACTGTCGAAGATTGGTCGAGCGTGAGAAGAAACACGCGAAATGTATGAGTCCTGAGCGATGACGGACGTGGCCTCTGGTTTGGCAGCAGCCTGCTCGGGCGTGTGGGCGATGGCCGTGTGCGAGGTGGACGCAGCGGCGGCGGCGTGCTCGACCTGCACCTATGAGTTAGACAAGTATTTGTGCCAAATCCTATATATCGCCCGCAGGCGACGCTTCAGGCTCGTGTCGCCTGCGGGGTGGTGCTTGTGGGCCGGCCCGTTTCGGCGGCTTTTTTAGTTTACCTTTTTTTTCTTAGTTCTTTTTTCTATTTTCCTGTTTCTTTCACTTATTTTTATTTCTTATTTTTTTCAGATTTCGAAAAAGGTTTCAGATTTCAATTTCTTTACTTTTTCTGTTTTATTTTCTTTTCTATTTTCGTTTTTTCTTTCTTTTTTTCATTTCTTTTTCTGTTTTATTTTTTTTCAAATTCACAAAATGTTCAAACTAAAAAAATTAAATTAAAAAAATGTTCATATTCAAAAATTGTTCAAACATGAAATTTGTTCAGATTCAAAAAAATGTTCAGATTCAACAAATGTCCAAATTGGAAAAATGTTTATATTCAAAAATTGTTTAGATTAAAAAATTGTTCAAATTTGAAATGTGTTTAGATTACAAAATTGTTCAAATTTATTTTCAATTTTTTTGTCACGGACATTTTCCGTTCGCCGACAATTTCTGTTCACTTTAAATATCGTTAAAAAATAGTGTACGTTCACTCATATTATCTGTTCACATTTAAAATTATTCCAAAATAATTTTTGTTCACCGACATTTTCTGTTAACTTTTAAGAAGGTCAAAATAGTTTTCGTTCACCGACATTTTCTGTTCAAATTTGAAAATTATTTTAGCGCTGAAAAATGTTCAAAATTAAAATTTGTTCAATTTTAAGAAATATTTAAATTTGAAAAAATCATTTTGATTTTATTTACAAAACTGACAAATTTCAAATTTAAACATATTTAAATTTGTACAAATTTTTAAAACTGAACATTTTTCAAAATCATAAATAAAATGAAAATAAATTAAACAAACAAAAAATAGAAAAGAAAATAAAGGAAAAGAAAACAGAAAAAGAGAAAGCGGAAAAAAGAAAACATAAATGAAAGAAAGAAAAAACAGAAAAAAGAAGTATTCGACAAATGGGCAGGCCCATTAGTGGAAATCTTTCAGGCGACGCGCGCGTCTCGCGTCGCCTTAAAGCGATACATAGGAGCTCCCAGTATTTGTTCCCATAAATTACATCGTGCTGGGCCAATTGGGCCTAATTTTCATCGCTCGATCTGAAGCGTTCATTAATTTCATACTGGTCCCGGTCCCATGAGCAGTAAAAGGTACCGTAGAAGTTGCCATAAAGATATATATACAAATCATCGTGCAAGCTAGCTTTCCATAATTAATCAAAGCTAGTCACCATGCTAAGGTAATTGGTTTGTTACTAAGCATGCATGCATGTTGCATCAATCGGTACGTGTGCAGAGCATGCAACAAAATTATACAGCTACGTACGGACACCAGCATTCCTGATCGCTCTGCTCTTTTCTTGCAAATCATATATATATGGGTAGGAGGAGAAGCAAAACATAACCATAGCAGCTTAATTGCTAGACTGTATGATTAATGCAGCTTGCAGCTGCTTGGGCAGCTAATCCTCTTTCTTCCTCAAGCGTTGAGGTGGCTCAGCATCCATGGCGGCAGGCCTCCGATGCGAAGCTTCCCCTGCTGCCCTGGCGCCGCGGCTGCCTCCATTGTCACAGGCGGGAAACTGGTGCGAACACAAGATTAACTATGTTATTACATGTGTACTGCGTGGTAGCTAAGGAATTGATTACTTGCGATGAATTATACCAGATGTTTTGTTGAGCATGTGCCTGCTGATCCCTCAGCATGAAGGAGGAAGATGATGAGCTCGTCTGGGCTGGAGGTTGATTTTGTTGGGCTTGTTGTGTTTGAGTATGGTGGTCCCACTGCACTTGCTGCTGCTGCTGCTGCTGCTGCCTGGCCGCCTTCTGCCTCTCCACCAGCTGCACCAAATTAAAGGATCAGATCAGCGACGAACACAGCGGTGAGTAATTATACATGAAGTGTTTGCCAGCTTAATTACTTCCTTCTGTAGAGCCTTGTTCTCCTCCTGCAGTGACCTCTCCTGCAGCATAAGCAACAAAAGTATGAATTGAACAACGTCTGGAACTAGATCATAATGCATATGTAAGCTGGATTGACGATAACATGCATTGGTTGTTACCTTCTTCTGTAGCTCAGAAATGGACTCCATCATAAGGTGGCTCTGCAAATACAAATAATGTTGAAGTTAGCCAATGATTTGGAAGAGATGTTTTGTTACATTTCTGATGACACACTACCAAGTCTACATCCATGCTTGTAGTTGTAGCCTGAAACTTTACCAAATTTATAATTATACTCCAGAATTAATATTCCCGAAAGGAATGGTTAATTCTGCCACAGCAAACAGGGACCACATTTACAGATGTAATGCAGAATTGCAGATATGATCAGTTTTCCAGTTAATTAGGTAGACATTTCAGATGGGGTGCCGAAGTTGAGAAAATAACAACCTTTCTCGACCTGATATGTTTCAATGAACTCTCCAGCTGCTGCTCTAGTTGTTGGAGCTCTTTCAGGTTCAGAGAGTCCAGATCCTCTCCCATGAGGTGCCTGCAGGATGTATGATCAAGTTGTTTTAAATCATCTTATTTAAGAAGCTCATACCATAATAATATGCTAGTTCCAAAATTAATCATAATCTAAAGCACTATCGACACTCATTATTACTTGTGGCATCTTTGTATGGTCTCAATCTTCGCCTTCAGTTTCCTGTATTCGTGGCACCAATTTCCCTGTATAGGAAAAGAAACTGTCAGAAGGAAGCTAGTACAGGAGTGGATGTTCCGTTATATGAAATAAGCACATATTTTGCCACTGTAGGCAACTATCACTGGCAGGATGCATATACTATGTGCGAAGGTGGTAAAAGAAACCAAAAAAGAACAGCAAACTGAATATGACAAGTTCATGATTAAGGCTTCTCATGTTATGAGAAGTTCATCCATCTTCCTTCAGTCACTCGCACTTGCATTTTTTATTTATCTACATGACTTGTTGAATTTTTCATCAGAAATTATACTAGAAGAGCAGTAACGTACCAAAAACAGAAAAATACCATAAGATACTCCTCATTATGCAGGTTTCTGTTGTTGAAGTGCAAGAATAACTTAAAGAAGTTTCAAAATATTCAGTAAGCGGGGTCATCTACCAAATGAGTCCTAGGCCTTTAATCATTGCAACAATTCCTAAAAAACAATTTTTGGTTCAATATGCAGGAACAGAAATTAGGTGAAGCAAATCAATAATTCACATTGGAAGCCCAGGCTAACAGAAAAATACTTAATGGACTTGAAAGAGTTGGATGGAGCCGAGACATTAACATTGCAACTGAGAATAAATACAGGGATTCTAGCTTAACATTTTTGTTTATTTCTTTGGTATAACAAAGTTGATTTGAGAAGTTCAGCCAAAACTCATTGCGAAGGAGGAATACATGTTTAGTGGGAAATACTGGGTAGAAACTGGGTTTGATAAACCTTTCATTCCACAATCAAGGAATAACCCAAAAATAACGTCTCTTGGCAATATTATAAGATTTTGGCAGCCAACCAAAAAATAACACACACTATGAGCTATGTAAACATTTCTATAAGCAAAAAATGTTTTTTTAAGGTAAATGTCTTAACCAATCTTAATACTATTTTTGACACCGGGACAAAATTTGGTGAATTGGCTCATGCTAACCGATACTCCATCTTCCAAAATAATTAAGTTCTAGGTTTTTCTTAAAGTTTGACCAAACTTATAGAAAAATATATCAACACCAATTCAGTTTCATTAGATTCATCATACATCATGATTTGCTTTTTCTTCCGCGCTTGTTCTCAGTGGTTGTTTCTTGTTGCCACTCTAGTTGGCTTGTGATTTGTAATACGCTTAAAACTCGCACTTTTGTTTTCTGAAATAAAAAGTTGTGTGCATCACTCTGATGCAGAGGCTGGGGCTTTGCTCCCATTTCGGAAAAAGATTCATCATAAAATACATTTTCCTACTATATAGATTTGACGTTGTAGATATTAGTATATTTTTCTATAAACCGTTCAAACATAGAGAAGTTTGACTTGGGACAACCTATAACTTTAAACATTTCGGAATAGAGGGAGTATTTACTTATAAACTAACTTTAGTTTATACAAACATAAAAAAAATTAACATGAAAGCTTGATACATCGAATGATACATTGCTTAAAACAATGACTTAGCAAGTGTAAGGAATTCTCAGATTTTGCTATTTTTGTGATGTATATTTAGATATCAACAAAATTCGATTTTCAGATATTTTTTATGAGTTAGGTAGTAAGAGCATCTCTAGCAGTGACTGTAAAAGGCTGGAACTGAAAAAATAACCGCCGCTTACGGTTAAGATAGACAGAACAACAACTGTAAAACTGGCCGAACCGAAAAACTTTTTTCAGTGCCCGAAATTTTTTCCATCAAAATCAAGAAAGTCCAGTTTTCACGACCAAACCGACTGTGCTGAAAACCACGCGAGGCATTGGGGGCTGAACATTCAGCACCCGCCTGTGACCTTCCGCCGTGGAACTCGCCGGAATCCGGCCGTTTTCCGCCAAACTCGTCGGAATCAGCGGATAAAGGAGCGGCCGGACGCGGGGCTCCGTGAGCACGCTGCGGCGGCCGCGAGCAGCGACGGCAGCGGCCGCGAGTACGGGCGCGGCGCCGGGCAGCGGCGGCTCCCGGCCGCAAGTAGGGGCGCGGCGCCGGGCGGCAGCTCCCGCCCGCGAGTCTCCGTGCGCGCAAAGGCTAGCTAGTAGCTAGCTTAGTGTTCGTGCTGTAGGATCGATCGATCGGCTCATCATAGCAAGCTAGCTCCTGGAGGATCGATCGGATCGATCGATCAGATCGATGGATCGATTAGCTCATCCATCCATCGCTACCTAGCTAGCTATGTATGGTTGCGCGTCGGGGAAGCTAGCTCAACTCTACCAGTCGACTGGCTCATCCATCGAGCAGGCCGGGGAAGCGGGTGGGGAAAAGCAACAGTTGAGCAGGGTGAGGAAGAAGACGAGGAGAGGAACAGTTTAGGTTTAGGGTCTGTGTTCTACCACACGCTTTTTCAACCCCTAAAACTGCCAAAACACGATCCGAAAACGCATTTTTCAGTTCCACCTTTTTCGGTCACTGCTAGAGTTCACTTTGAAATATCGCTAGTAATGTGTGATGTTAGATCTAGAAATAAAGGCTCATCTACCAAATATGTACCATTAATTTAACAAACTCCTACACATATATGTTGTATATTGTACTGTTCTGATAGCGCACAGAATTCATAGACCGCTAATACAAATGCAAGAAGAACCCTTGTGAGCCATTGTTCTATTCCCAAGACATAGGTAACAAGAATGTCCATCGATGATCTCTTCACTCAGTTGCATTCCACATTTACCTAGGCTGCAAAACTTACTAGAAATAAAGGTTAGGTGATCGATTTTCAGTACCATACTTAGCTGAGTATCTCCAACAGACGCGGCAAATGGAACGCGCGCGCCAAATAACTGGCTTTTCCCGCGCGCGGGGCCATTTCGCGCGCTCCAGCAGTCGCGGGAAAAAAGCGCGCGCGGAAAAAACGTCGGCGCGCGCTGGCCGAAGCGGTACGTTCCGCGCTATACACCGCCCTGCGGCGCGCGCGTGGAGCACGCGTCCCATGTCTCCCCCCAACCGCTTCCCTCTCTCTCCCCACCGCTCGCGCCACCGCACGGAATCCGCACCGACAGCCGCCGCCACCGCGCCCCGCGCCGTCGCCACCATGCCTCCGCGCCACAGGAGCCAGTCCGGCTACCGCGGCGTGCGCGCGCGGCCCAACGGCACGTTCTACGCGGAGATCCGCTCCGGCGACGAGCGGATCTCCCTCAAGACGTTTGAGACGGCGCACGCGGCATGGCGCCTCGGCCGGAGCCGGCGCCAGATGAACTTCACGGACGTCACCACCGTCCGGCAGGCGGCGGATCGGGCGCCTCCGCCGCGCCTCATCACCGCCGACGAGCGGACCGCCCACCGCGAGCTCCAGACCCGCCTTCTCATCGCGGAGAGGGACGCGCAGATGGTGGCGGAGTATCGCCGGACCCATCCGCAAGAAGCCGCCGCCGAGGCGGAGCTCTTGGCTACGTAGGCCGCCGAGCGGGCGGAGAGGAGGTTCGAGCGGCGGGAGCTCCGGACCGAGCGGCGCCGGCGCAAGGCCGAGGCGGAGAGGCAGATGGACAACACCACCTGGGACGAGGAAGACCCCAGGTGGGAGCATCTGTGGTCCGAGATCTCCGATACGTGGGAGAGCTCGGACTCCGACTTTGATTTCTAGTCTGTTTAGTCGAGTCCGTTTAATCGAGTCTGTTTAGTAGTGTAGTCAACGAACGTTCATCTGTTCATTAGTAAAATGTAGTAAGTTTAATCAAGACTTTGATTCGGTTTGTTCGTATGTCTGTCCGTTCGTCTGTCTGTTCATTCAAAAAATGCAAACACGCGCTGGAATTTTTAGCGCAGCTGCTGGAGCAAAAAGTTTTAGCGCGCAAGCGCTGGAATATAGCGCGTCTGCTAAAACAAAACAGGCGTCGCGTGCGAGAAATCGCAATTCTGAAGCTGCAAAAAAATTTTAGCGTCTGTTGGAGATGCTCTAACCCTTGTAGTACCCGCGTCTTTTTTCATGCTTGCTAAAAATCTGTTGGCTGAATGTACAAGTATCTAGCTCTTTGCATCCATATTTACGAGTACAATTATACTTGAGGACATGTACCTACGTATTTATCGTTAGCTCAATCCCACATCAAACCATTTCGTATTTATGCAAAGACTGTGCGGGAGCTGTAAAAGTTAATGGGCATGCCAAAACTTCTTTAGGCTATATCTTACCCCTCAAACAGCCCTCAATGAAGGTTGTAGCACGTTACAAGTTGTCTCGGTAAGACACAAATTTGATAAAAGTGGGTGATTATAATTTAGTTCTCAATAGGTCATTACTTTGTAAGAACTGTTACTTTTAGAGGTGCCAACATACTAGCTTCCACACTTGAGGGTGAATGAGCTTTGGCTAAATTAATTTTATAGGATTAATTAGTTATCAAAAATATGAACCTTCATACTTGATCAGCCAATCTATAAAAATTCAAATTATAGCTTACGTATGGGTCCACAACAACACCAAATCTCATTGCAAAAGAGAGAAAGAAAAAGGGGCTGGCCAAATCTAGGCGAAATGCCGAACCAAGACTGATTAGATGTTTCACATGAGGAGTCCTATGTTGTACCAAAATAAAAGGTTATTAGAAGTCAACAACATAAAATGTAAGCTTATACTACATTTAATCTCCAACAGTTTGGTTATTTACAATTAATTACTCTGTTTGTAACACACAACAACAACAAGATTCAGATATGCTTTTTGTGTGTGAAGGAATTGAAAATGTTTTTTTTCGAGATTGGGAATTGAAAATGTTGAAATGCTTGTGCAATATAAACAGTGCAAAACCTCGCCGATTCAAAAAAAAACAGCAGGCATAATCGCCAGAAAGGGAAAGGATAGGACTATCACAGCAAACTATCCATACCTCACTCTCAGATTCAGCTGAAATTAGAGCCTTTTCAGCATAGGAGTAGCGCTCGTAACGTTCAAGAATTTTGTCCATGCTGCAACAAAAAAATCACACCATATCAGTTCCCACCTTTCTCGGAAATGTTTCTGCTTCAAATCCCGACCCATTGCCAGCAATAATTAGGATAATGCTGGGCAAAAGTGGGCATCCTTCTATTTCGAAAAAGCAATCACTAAGGAGCAGTAGGACAGTATGCAAGCTAGATTCCCATGAGAGTACAATATTTGCATTAGCGGGCAATTAAAAAAGCCGTTATACCATGACAACAAACGATCAAACTTTAGAAGTTTGCAGCGAAGTCTTGATCTGAAAGCATTGTTGGGACTGACAGTGTTCATTTACTGTTCAAAGTGTCGTAATATCAATCCAGCTTGATACGTATGGGAGCAGCATGCCTCTCGTTCATAACAGTGCGTACATAAATCATATATCTCCTGCCTATATGATCTACCTTGCAGATAGCAATGACGCAGTATGTAACCATGAGTCCACGCGACACAAGAAACACATATAGCACACATGTGATATCAAGGTTTACGAATAATTACTCAAGTCATTCCAGAACATGCATGGAGCTGTAGCAGAAAAGGTATCAACAACGAGTTGAAGGGAAGGCTAGCTGTACCAGTACCACAGAAACTGGGTTGTGTTCTTGAACCGAACACTTGGGGTTGTGGATGACCTTATAGAGCCAGACTACATCTGCACCCCTTCGTAGTTTCACTAATAGAGAGTATGCTACAAAGAAAACAAGCTCTCGATTTGTATTGTTGTGTGTACGGGCAACAAAATCCTCACGAGTTTGTACGTCGGAAAGAAATTAAATAAAACCATATTTAACCTAATTGTTTATCACACACGTGAAAATAACATACGTACGTATGGGTATATAAAGATGCCCGATTGTTTTTTCGTGCAGCCTATTTATTTATCTAAACCATAGAGTGAAGGGTTCCTGAAGCTTGAAGCACTTCTCTCCTTTTTTCAGAGAGAGACTCTTGTGGTATATGTAGCATGTACTCCAGCCATATATGGACCATCAGGTAAAAAAGAAGCCTTGAAGACCCCATACATCTCAAAGAGGAAAGAAAAAGATGAGATAGAATGGACATATATGTAGGGGGGGAAGCAATCCAAATCCAAATTAATTAACGACAAAAGTGGGGAATTACAAGTACGTACGGTTGTTGTACGTACAAGTTAGTAGTGTGCAAAACAAAACTGTTGTAGTACTACATAGAACGGAGACGCGTTACGTTGGGCGATGCTGGAGTGTAGGCTGTCTTACGGCAAGGTCCATCCATCATTAGCGATGCTAAGCTAGGCAGTACACCGTACACCTTTATTTATGGCTTCAATGGAACACAGCAAATCGTTCCATTAATGAACACAAGTGCAAAGATCTACTACTCTATCTAGCTACCGAGCTGGTCATTTTTTTACCAAATAAAACCGATCTAGCCAAGATTGACCTAGAGGGGAATATGGGGGTAGCAGCCGCCATGAGGTTTTCCGAAGCTTTGACCACAAGGAACTTATCTATCTCCTTCTCAAACTTTATCGACTTTTTGGGAGAGAGGAGGGAGAGGGGACACGATTGAAGAAGCAAAAAAAAAAAAAAGAGAGGATGAAACTAGAGCCAGATCCATCTCCGAGTCAAGATGAATTTCTGTGTGCAGTTTAAGCAAGACGGATGTTACGTTGTAGTGATTGGCGTAGCATGCATAGCACTGACCGCATGTTCAGGAAGGCAGAACAGAAGATGCGAACAAGAAATTAATTAATTAATCTAGCTCAATCGGTTACATGCATGTCACACTGCCCAGCTCACTCCTCGGAAGCTGTGAGTACTATTATTGTTGTTTTTAATTTTTTGGAGAAGTGAGAAAACACGCATGGGATTTCGATCGCAATGAAATTAAATCACTTGAAAGAGAAAGCAAATAAAATACTCCTTGCAGTACAATCGAGCCCTGAAGTAGTAGTCAAGAAGGATGAAGGAACGTATAAAGATTATCAGCTGCTGATCTTGCATAATCTAATCTTGTGCGTTGCCACATGGAGTGGTGTGGCTATAGGTGAATGTGAATTAAATAAAGAGAGTCGGTGGTGGATCCCCAAAAAAGGAAAGGATCGGTGAGTCGGAGTGGCAAGAGGAAAAGGCAAAAGCAGGGAGGCCCGAGAAAGGAAATCGGAGAAGACGAGCTAGCCAGTGAAGAAGAAATCAAATCCTTTCCCAAAATAAGCAAGCAGCTGCAGGCTGCAGCAGCAGCTAGCCTGCAGCATAAAATCATCAGCTGTAGCACACAAACTCTAACAACTCAGATTGGATATGGACGGAGATGGAAACAAGGCAAGCACATGCGGTACGGACACCAAACACATGGGAGGTGGATCGATGGCCAGAAATGGCAAAACCGACAGGGAGCTTTTCCGGCGGCATGGCATCTGGCCCGGAAACGGCAAGAAAACTAATGGCGCAGGAGAGGAGGAAGAATGGGCGCACGGCACATGTGTATGTATGATGCAGCAGCATGGTACAGAAACGGAGATGGATCGAGCTGATAACATACCTGGAGTCAGAGGCGTACTCATAGAGCTTCCCTTTCGGGGAGAAGACGATGACGGCGACCTCGGCATCGCAGAGGACGGAGATCTCGTGAGCCTTCTTGAGCAGCCCGTTGCGGCGCTTGGAGAAGGTCACCTGCCGGTTTATCTTGTTCTCTATCCGCTTCAGCTGCACCTTGCCGCGACCCATCCTGACCGATTTCGCTTCGATCTAGCAGTCTCTCTTGGGAATTGACCGGAGGCGCGCGAGAGGTGGAAGAATGCCGCAGCGGTGAGGGGAGATGGGAGGGATGCAGCTTTAAAGAGGGAAGGTGAAGAGGAAGAGGATGGACGATGGTGGATTGGTTTTTCCTGTGTAATTTGGGGAAGCGATCCGGTGTGGTTCGGGAGGCCCGGGATGCTGTCGAGCGCTTATTGGCTCACACGATCATGGTGGCCCCACCACCTTAGTCTCTCTCTCTCTGTTGTGTTATTAGTAGCAGGAAGAAGAGATGAAAAATGGCAGAGCAGGTTTTACTCCTCCCCCATCGTCACCATATGTGATGTGTCCGCACCTCGTACGGTCGAATCCAAACACAGTCCGAGTCACGCCACCACTCTCGATCTCCTCCCTTTTTATTTCTTTTCTATTTCTAAATTATTCTTGACAGCATCCCCGTTTTTCTGGGTTCCTCCTCATCTTCTAGGTAAACTCCATGATACCTCTTCATCCGTCAAGAACGTAAATTCAGACTTTTAAATTAAGGGCATGTGCAGTACTCCTACTACTCCCTCCATCCCGAATTTTTCTGATAAAGGGAATTTCATTTCAATGTATCAGTGATACAAAGTATGTCTATACCCGACCTCTGTATAACAAGATGCACACAACCAAAAAACTCGAAAAGAGAAAATACATATGCAGCACACAGACGCAAAATCAATAAACAAAACACCTATGACTACGGAGGACCTAAACGAAGATCCCTAGGCCACCCATGTTGGGTAAAAATATCCCTCGCCGTGTGCTCCAGTCGTGCAGACGACACCATAAAAAGGCCTCGATTTTCTACATGTTGTAATGTGGACCACGAACGGAGCAAACATGTGCATCGGTAAAGTACCTGCAAGAGAGATGTATTTTTATCATTAAAAACCTTTTCATTTCTACATAGCCACAGCGACCATATAACGGTTAACGCTCTCACTCTAATAATCGTTCTTTCCTTACTATCCACCCCATGCAGCCAATTGCCAAAAATATTTGCAACCGAACAAGGTGGATATAAGTTAGAAGCTATCTGAATGGCTGACCATATAGAACGTGCAACTTTACATTGAAAGAATAAGTGTTTGATAGTCTCATCATGTGTACAAAACACACACTTAGTACTTCCGTTCCAGTTACGCTTGACCAGGTTGTCTTTGGTGAGGATAACCCCTTTACGAAGATACCACGCAAAAATCTTTAATTTCAGTGGAATCTTCATACACCAATTTTTTTTGTTGTTGTCAACTGGCACATCAGAATGTAACAATGCTCTATACATTGAATCCACGGAGAACATACCATTCCCAGTTAGATTCCAGCGGAACTCATCAGACCCTTGTGATAACTGAACTGAAGCCAGTCGCCCCAACAAGACATTCCACAACACAAGACGTGGTCCATAGAGAGTGCGTCTGAACGACATACTAGGAGGCGACGTTTGCATAACCGAAGCAAGCGTATCGCTCTTATGTCGGACAATATCGTATATAGTTGGATATTGCCCGAATTAGATGTCGTAACGGTCATTTTGCGAAAACCCCCTCATGTTTCGTCCGACACAACCCCAGATCCACTGTCTCTTCCCCTCCGTCCCGGGACGCACCGGCGGAACCTCATCCCGCAATCCACCGGCGAAGCTGCCCTGTCCGCCTACTCCGTCACCTCCCCGCGCGCCCGCCGCCTGCTCCTTCTCTTCTTGCCGCCTTCCTTCGTCCACAATAACCAAATCCCAACGCGGAGGGGAGATCAAGAGGAAAGGATCCCCTTTTCTGCGACTACCCTGCAAAGCGCACGATTTGCCTGCTCCGGCGGCGGCGCTCGTGTCCTGGTGCCTGGAGATCCATCTCCCACCATTCCAAACTCGGGAGGACGCCACCTCTCTTCGTACGACAGCCCCAGACCGGCGACATCGATGGCCCGATGCGTGTAGTGGCCACGGCGTGGAGGCGGGGAGGGCCATTGCAGGCTGTGACGGTGACAGCAACGAAAGGCGAGAGGGTGGAGCTTGGGGCGCTGGTCTGCAACGTTGGTGAATTTCTGAACCCTCCGCCTCATGGCCACTCTCTCAGTCTGCGACGGGCACACCTGAACTGAATTTCTTCTTCGGCCACACCTGGGGAGTAGAAGTAAGAAGCTCCATAGCTGTTGCTTGTTTACTTTCTAGGACTGACTGAGATTGTTGCTAAATCATGTCGCTCAAATGTTCAGTGAATTTGAAGTACTCCCCCAGAAATTTTATTCACAGATTTTCAATTGAAATGTTCACTGGGGAGTATTCTTTTCATTTGTATTCACAGAATTTCTTCCCCAAGGAAGCATGTACACCAGGAGTAATATTCTTAAATAGCTGGGACACACACTAGTAGGAAAAGGCTTATAGGTGGATTACTTAGCCATGGCGCACCACCATTTTGGTGCGCCACGAGTATCTAGCCGTGGCGCACCAGACACAGATGCGCCACGACATTCTTACCCGTGGCGCATGAAAATAGCGGTGCGTCACGGCTAAGTGCACACTGGGTCGACGGAGGGGCACCCTCCTTAGTCGTGGCGCACATTATTCCAATGCGCCACCAAAATAATGGCCCCGGAGCGAAATTTTGACCTAACATAGCCGTGGCGCACCACTTTTTCCGTGCCCCACGGGTAACATATTAGCCGTGGCGCATCACGTTTTCGTGCGCCACGGGTAAGTTAACTGCTTTGTGCTCCCATGCCCCCCCCCCCCCCCCCCCCTCCCCCGGTGATCGCCTTTTCAGTTTTAAAAAAGCTAAAAGAAAATGTTAAAAAATTCAAAAAATAAAATCCTTTGAGATGTGGTTATGTTACGTAACCTAGTTGTTAGGAAAAATATGAAATATGAATTTCAATGTATTTTGCAAAAAAACTTTATGGAAGAGTAAAACAGCGATAACTTTTGCATACGAACTCGGATTTCGACGTTTAATACCTTAAAAAAAACTAGAGAAAAAGTTACATCCAATCCAAATGCCTATGGCCTTTTGAGCCGTTTTTTTGCCAACAGAATCGCCAAATTCGAAAGGGAATACCTATTTTTTTGAAGTTTAAGTTTTCTGGCCAGAAAAAATAAATAAAACTTACCCGTGGCGCATGGAAAGAGTGGTGCGCCACGGATAGTTTCAATACTAGTGGCGCATCACTATGAGATGCGCCACGGGTAACATGGCGGGGCAACACCACGATCCGACGGCTCACAGCGACTTAAACTAGCACACAATCCGTGTGCTCCTTTCTTCTTGTTTCTGATTGGTCGAGAGGATAGAGGCCTGGATTGGCACCTCTCCTCCTCTCTTCCTCCTATACTCCTCCTCCTCCTCTCTATCTCATCCTCCTCCTCTCTTCCTCCTCCTCTCTATCTCCTCCTCCTCCTCTCTTACTCCTCCTCTCTATCTTCTCCTCCTCCTCCTACTCGACGGCCGACGGCGACCTCCTCCATGAGGACGAGCTCCTCCACGACGGCGCGTCCCATGACGTCGAGCTTCTCCACTATGGCCGGCGACCTTCTCCATGAGAGGGCGAGCTCCTCCACGACGGCGCCTCCTCCATGACGGCGAGATTCTCCATGAAGGCCGACGCCTCCTCCATGATGGCGACCTCCTCCACGACAGCGCCTCCTCCATGACCGCGACCTCCTCCACGGCGGCGACCTCGACGGTGACCTCCTCCACGATGCGAGCAACTCCATGGCGAGCACCTCCATGACGGCCGGCCGACAAGCAACTCCATGGCGAGCACCTCCACGACGGCGGGCGAGCTACCGGACACGCCGACGTCGGTAGTGGCCGGTGTTTTTTTTTTATTCAGAAATTCATAGCCGTGGCGCACCGAAACTAGGTGCGCCACGGGTATGTGCATATAGCCGTGGCGCATCAAAACGAGGTGTGCCACGGGTATATAAACATACCCATGGCGCACGTAGTTTTGGTGCGCCACGGCTAAGTATATACCCATGACGCACCATGTTGTCTGCGCCACGAGTAATATTTTACCCCTGGCGTGGCAATCCGTGGCGCAGGGGGCAGCGCCCCGGCTAAGCCTTTTTGGTGCGCCACGGGTAGCCTTTTTTGTGCTAGTGACATCAAGCTGGGACTTGGGTAGCAGATGTCCAAGTGCAAAGGACACATCAAGTATGAGAAGATAATTCAGTAAGCTGTTGTCACTGCTAGTGCAGCTATGTATTCTGGCTACAAATTAAGCAACAGATGCAAAGTACACTAGGCAGTTAACTGAACCTGATACAGAGTACAGTGTGAAAAATTCAGCAGGTTATTTTTACACATAAGTAAAATATGACATCATTGGCTCATGTGTATATAAGACTAGCTTCTCCTGGTTGCAAATTATCTGTCCTTTTTCTTGTCGAGTTATAGTACTGCATTTGGTTGCAAATCCTGTACAGGCATCTCCCCATTGAAAACTCTCTCTTGTCAATTGTGTGTAGGTGTTGCGGCTGATGGAGGATGGACTACAAGCGGCTGGGCATGATATTGGTTGCCGGCAACACCACCCTTCTCCAGGAACCCACCAGCAGATGGCGGCGCTCCCTGCAGATGAGATAGCTCTGAAGATTTCTGAAGAGTTCGGTTATGTAGTACTATATTTGATGAGGCGGTCATCATATAATCAAGAAAATATGTTACACAACGGATCATCTAATTTTGATGTTATCTCTAACCGTTAATGTTTGCATGCTCCTATATAAGTATAATTATGGGATGATTAAAATTAAACATGATATGCGTGGCTAACTTGTAAACGCCCCGACCCCGGAATTATACAGAGAGGCTATGTATTCGACACAACCATCAATGTATAAAACAAAGATCGAGACTTGTGGAACAGAACTGGCACAAAGCATGACTCTACGACACAAAACATATAGCAACTCATATAATGAGAAGAATACAAATATTACAAGCAAAAGGATCACAGATCCAACAATTCAACAAGCGGAAGCGGGTAGTGTTGTCTAACAACAAGAAGCAAAATATGGCCTAAGAGGCCTACAATAAACATCATCCCAGCCAGCTTGTTCCACGGTCCCAAGCTGCCACCTGGGAACCCCAGACTAGTAGTCGACGTCAACGAAGAACCCACCTAGTTGCTCGGTGTCGTCCTCCTCTGAAATACAAAATCATAGAGGCAGCAAAGAGAGACTGAGTACGATGTACTCGCAAGTTTAGTAGGGCGATATAGGCCCAATGACTGACGGAGGCTCTAAAGCTGTTTAATATAGTTCTTTTGCATAAAGCTAACTTTCATAAACCGAAACTTAAAAGACACATGGCATTCGTCTACTCAGAATATTTTTATAAAGGGGTAAGAGAGTATTGTTAACACCTTTCGATTCTCGACGAACCTACTTGCAACCATCACCACTCATCTCACACAAAGGCACTCCCTCGACTCACCCTCGAGGAAATGAACCTTTATCTCATGTTTGTTATGCAACCTTTAGCTGCCATATCAATTAGGTTAAAAGTTATCTATGGTCTCGTATATCCGTTCCCAAGTCGTCCATAACCGCGGACACGGCTTTTCGAAAAGATTAAACCCTGCAGGGGTGTACTATTTGAAGTCGCCAGGTTCCGAGGGAATCCCAGCTCCTTATCCATTGGTACCGTCCGGCTCACCTAGTTGGCCCTCTTCCGGGGAAGGCCGGCAAGCGGGCGCGGTTAAACCTTTACCTCACGTGAGAATATCCAAGAGTCATCAGTGGCCACAGGACAGGTTCAGCGCTCCCAGCGCCCTGTCCCATCGCCACGTCCTAAACACAAATCCTCATCAACATCATCTTTTCAACTCACACGCAAATGGAAAGCCGAACTAGAGGACCCTTGGATACGCCCGCACAAGTTATTCAGTTAGTAAGGCGCCCATACACCCACCAATGGCAGCACGCTCGATCTTGAGTCTAGAGACAAGAACTCGCACCTAGGGGCTAGAGTGAGGCAAAACACCATCCCCGATGGCAACTCACCCAAGCCTGTCTTAGCATTTTAATTAAGCATCACCATTATCCACCATGCCCGAATCATTCCATCAACATCAACGATTATGGAATTCAATAACGGACATAACTAGTATTTCCACTAAACATTTCTAAGCATGGCTAGGCATAGCTAAGCTTATGAATATAACGATAATTCTATCTTTATCTCGGCCAACACTTCAACCCTAGGTTTCATAGGTAGGGATACATGTGATTGGCTCGGGGAAGAACATGCATTCATAGGATACTCTAATAATTACCAAAAGAGACATTTGAATCGCATGCAATATTATGGTGGATAAAATAAGTTTATAAACATAGGATGCTAGATGCCAAGAAGGTTAGGTTATCTCTTGCCTTGCTGCCCGGGCGTGAAGTATTGATCGTCGGGGTAGGTAGAGAGACCCTCGACTCCGGAATCTATCGATACCCAAAAGAGAAATACAAAGAACACATAAATCACACGAACTCAAGATGCAATGCTCAAGCACATGATGATATGTTCAATTGATGCAAAGATATTATTAAATAAATTAAGGCATAATTAAATGGGGAGCCAAATAATTAGTAAAATTATTTGGGATCAACCCCATATTTATCTTAGCGACCACAATCTTATAAATTATCAAGTTATTAGAGAGGTGGCTCAAATATGCATGAACATGACAAGAATGGATAGGGTTTGTCATTCCGATCATTTTGGTACTTTATTTGTGAATTTCGGAGCACCGATGATTAAGTAGCAAATTAAATATTTATTGGATTTAATGCCTTTGATCAAATTATGAACAACATCAAATAAATATGTGTGATCATGATGTGATAAGTGCATGGTTGGATAGCATTTGACATGTTGATCACTTTGATATTTAATTTGAAATTTTTGGATCATTATACAATGAGATATCAATTATTTAAACCTGGGTTTAATTCCAAAAAGGGAAACCTTCCCTGGCAGGCCGGCCAGGCCGGGGTGCAGGCCGGCCATATTGGCCGGGCCACAACCCGAGAGGCCCCGGCCACCGGGCCGGCCCATATGGCCGGGCAGGGACCCGAGAGGCCCCGGCCTCGTGGCCGGTCAGGCCGGGGGGTCAGGCCGGGCGTGCGTGGTGACGACGCTGACATCGCCGGCGACCAGAATCGGGCGGAGGGAGAGGGGAGAGGACGCGGGAGAGGCTAACAAGGAAGCGCGCCTCACCTTGGTGTCGTTAGTGTGGACGGCGACGGCGAGGGACGGCGGAATCGCCGGGAATCCGGCCGGCGGGGACGCGGCCGTGGCGGGGATGTCGGGGACGCGGCCGTCGGTTTCCTGCGCCCCGGCACGATTCCCTCCACCGGCGGAAAGAGGAGGAGGCGGGGAAGCGTCCTGGAGGCGTCGATTCGATTGGGGCCGCTCCGTTCGTCGGCGAGGCGGCGATCAACGGCGGCGGGCGGTGCCGGCACGGGAGCTACCTAAACACGCCGAAATCGATCCGGGAGAAAGAGGGGAAAAGGAGGGAGGCAGGTGAGGTCGTCGGTAGGGGGGCCTCCTTAGTCTCCATGCCACGGCATCCACGGCAGCGTCGCCAGCATGGAGGCATGGCGCCAGTGCGCCATGGCCACCGTGAAGAGAGAGAGGGAAGGAGAAAAATGCAAAGAGGCCCCTGGAGCTTTTGAATTACTTGCAAACAGGTCCAACAGCAGAGTTTAACCAATTAAACAAAGCACCAGGACATTTTCTAAAATCCCAGAAAAATTCATATAAGCTAGAATTAACATTTAGAAACACCACAAAAATCGGCGAGGTCAAATAAATTAGTTTGCCCAACATTTGTTCATAGCTTTTAGATTTAGGCATTTTTGATAAGTAGCTAAAAGCCTCTAATTGGAGCAATTAACCATTTCCAAAAATAGTGATATTAAACATGGTGGCTCCCAACACAATAAAGAAGCACCCCATGAATTTAGTTTGAAATTTCGGAGATCTTAAATTGGTTCCAAAAGTGTAGTTTGAATTGAGCCAAAATGAAATCTCATATTTAGTTCCCAATTGACAAAGCTTGGAATTTGAGAATTGAGGATAAGAGGAAAAATATGGAACTTCCTAAACAAGTTGGAAGTCCAAGAATGGTTGGTTGACAAGTTGAGTAAAACATTTGGTGGGAGGTTTTGGGAAGGTGGGCTTCCCATTTCAATTGCTTTCCACAACAAGGTGCATTTGTTAGCAACAACAAATTTCACATGCATGCCATGATGCAAAGGATGCAAAGCAAAAGTGGAAAAATTCTTCGTATTTTTCACATCCAAGTTAGGGCTGTTACATAAGTGCAGAAAATGAAGAAAAATGTCTTATACCTTTCTTACGAAGAAATTATATCTCTTTCCTAAGAAAAAGTAATTAAAACCTCTCGTTTCACTACTACAAAACATGCTTAGCAAACACAACATCACTGACCAACACTAAGCCACGAGTTAGTAGTAACGTCAAGTGAAGATTGTTTATAGCTACAAAAATCATCATTGCCCAACAATATCGTCAGTCAGTGGTGACTGATGGGCCAATCAGCAGTGACTCCACACCACTAACAGGGCTAACTACTGATCGGCCCTAAAGGATTGCCCGTCAATAATGTACATCTCACCAATGACGGACTAAATTTGCGCTCGTAAATGGTATTTTTCTTGCTCGAAAAAATCCCACATCCTCACACTAGTATTATAACTCCCAGCCGCATCGAAACCCCAACATAACACCCTCAAAATCTTTCCATTCCAACCTCCTCTCTCCTGGTGGCACCTCATGAGTCCCATCCCCTCCTCCCCGCCCATCCTCATTCTCAGTTCTCCTGCTAAGGACATGTCATCACGACCCACCATGATGAGCACCATCCTCACAAGACCCTCCTCCTCGCACAACGCCCCACCCCTCCTTATATCCAGCCCCCACTACCAAGGAGGTGTCGGTTCGACGAGCCTCCTCAACCATGGCGTGAGTGGATAGTTTCAATCCTTGTGATAGAGGAAAGCCTCCACATGTGATCCCTATGTTCAATTGGAAATTTTTATGTACATAATTTTTTTTATATCATAGTGGAGATTATCATGGTCCTGCAAATATTTGTTTGAGTATTTTCAATTGCCTTGCACTTGGTCTTTCTTGCCAAAAAGATTGTGATTCTCTCCCTTCTTAGCATCCCCCGACCCCAAGCTAGAGCCAATATATAGTGGCACCGGATGAAGTGAGATCCGGGGTTGGCGGCAATACTTGATTTGACCTAGAGAAGATGATGAAACAGGTGGAGTGATGCTAGTATAGGTAAGGCAAAGGAGGAAGTGATAATGAGTCATGATTAAGGTCAGGGATATCACCGTATTCCGAGAGAGAGAGAGAGAGAGAGAGAGAGAGAGAGAGAGAGAGAGAGAGAGAGAGAGAGAGAGAGAGAGAGAGAGAGAAACAAGGTAAAATTATATGGTTACGATTAATTCTACCCGATATGTCTTTTTGTTTTCATCTAACACATGTGATCTGACTCTTAGTGGTAGGAGACGGCGATGTCGTTGCTTTGGGAGAACTTTTCTCATGGTATGTGTGCTGCAAAGGGTGGTGATCATTCTTGTTAGTGCATTTGTCGCCTTTTTTCTTTTTAATAATTTGGATATGTGCATCCTCGATGTATTGGTTGGTTCTTGACACTAAGTTGTTGCATATACCGGGTGTACTTGATACCAACTTGATACTGATAATGGTCCTCTAAGGATGAACGTATAAAATGTTTAAGCACATTACTAAGTTCCATGGAAAAACAAAACAAAATCCTTGGAAAAAGAAACATAAAAGGAAAGTAAACCATTGGAATTGAATACTGCTGCTGCTGGCCTGCAAGATATTTCAAAATAAAAAAAAAACGAAACTGGATACCACTGTCACGAATATATTCACTACTCTCGTAATGAACTGTACTAGCTAGATGCGGCATGCAGTCAGCGCTCGACAGCTCCGCATGACACCACTTTCCCCATCTTTCTGCGGCACTGCGCGCGTCAGCTTCAATTCACAGTTCACATCAACACGCACGTAGCCGCCTGACGTTTCCGCTTACGCTACATTTCACACGCCACTCTCAACAGTAAATGTGCTTTTCTTCACTTTTCCCGGCTTCCTCCGCCACACATTTTTCTTCTTCCATCCTTTTCAAAAATATCACATACTTCCTCCGTCCTAAAAAGGATGTCATTTTTTTGTCCAAATTTGAATGTATCTAACCACTAAATAGTGTTTAGATACATTCAACTTTAGACAAAGAAATGACATCCTTTTTGGGACGGAGGGAGTACTATATTTTGCAAAAGATACACTCTGGAAGGTGTAAAATTTCATATAAGAAGAGGCTAAGAGCAACTCTAGCAGTGCCCGCATTCGCGAGAACTGAACTCACGAGTTCCAGGCGACTGAACTCGCAAAATGCAGTTCGTCAGGCCGCGGCGCAGATCAGTGCCCGCAAATAATAGAACTGTAATTTTTTTTCGAAAATTCCCGGGAACTTCATTGTCGCGCGTTCATCATCCGCAGCATAGTTCATACATCGTTCTAATTACATCGCAAAATGCGCATATATGCGCACAACTAACCTAACTTCATATACTGGCGCGCGGGGCGGCGCGGCCCCGATTTGGCCAAAATCGAGCTCGGGGCAACCTCCATGGCGCGGTGGCCATCCTAGTCGTCGAGGACAACGACGTCGACGTCCATGTCGCTGCGGCCGTCCTCCTCCGCCGCCGCATTGTCCAAGGCGGCCGCCAGATCCGCGGCCTCCTGGCGCTCGCGCGCGCGCACGGCCGCGATGGCCATCGCCGCCTCCAACCTCTCGCGGCGGAGCTGCTTGCGCGAGCGCGGCTTCCGACGCGCGGATGGCCGCCGCCACCGCCACGCGCTCCTCCTCGTCGTTGCGCGCGAAGATGAGGCCGGAGTTGGGGGCGACCGCAGACGAGGCCGCAGACGACGCGGGGGAGGGAGTGAAAGAACAAACAATGCCCGGATGTCGCCTAGAGGGGGGGGGGGTGAATAGACGATTAAAACTTTTTCTAATTAGGGGCTTGATAATTGCGGAATAAAACTATGTGTTTTAATTAACAAGCCAACAACCTAATATTCTAGGTTCACCTATGTGCACCAACAACTTATGCTAAGCAATTCAAGCAACAAGATGATAGCAAGATATGAACTTCAAGCACGATGGCTATCACAATGTAAATTGCATAAGTAAAGCTCGAGTATAGAAATAACCGAGGCACACGGAGACGAGGATGGATTCCCGAGTTCCTCCTTGTTAAGGGAGTACGTCTCGTTGGAGGGGTGTGAGCTCGCCACAAGAGGCCTACTCAAGATGCCACAAAGGCCTCACCCTATTCTCCGATGAACCTCACCCAAGGGATCGGTTCACCTTCCACTATCGGAATCCTTCGAGGCGGATTCCGGAGCCCTTTTACAAATCTTCTTGGGGCACACACCCACAACTCAATTGGGGGCTCCCAAACTCGTGCCGAAGCTTCACAACTCGAAGTCTTCGCGGCACCTCCAACCGTCTAGGGTACACAATGCACCCAAGAGGCAACAAGCTCTTGGGAACACAATGCACCCAAGAGTAACAAGCTTCTCAACCTTCAACTTCACGTATCACCGTGGAGAGAGCAACCCGATGCAACTAATGCAAGAGGCAAGAACACACAAAGTGGTCAAGTCCTTCACTCTCAAATTCCAACCAAGCAACAAATGCTTTGGGGGGAATAAGAGAGGAAGGACAAAGGGGATGAACACAAAGCAACCCCAAATCTAGATCCACTAGGTTCCCCTCACTTAGAGGAGGATTTGATTGGTGGAAAGGTAGATCTAGATCTCCTCTCTTGAATCCCTAAGTTTGGGCAAGAATCATTGGAGGGATTGAGAGGAATCAAGCTCACAAGGTTAGCAACAATGGAGGAGAGAGGAAAACAAGTGAGCAAGATAAGCAGCCAGCTCTTGGGGAAGAAGGGGGCTATTTATAGCCTCCCCCCAAAAACTAGCCGTTGGAAAACCGCAGGGCCGGAAATTCCGGGTTAAAGGGCCGGAACTTCCGGCCGGGGGCCGGATATTCCGGGGCATACACCGGAATTTCCGGTGCCCCGGAAATTTCCGGAGTAAACCTCCGGTGCAAAGTTCCGGACCCCGACCCGAGAGAAAACGCGAAAAAACTTAGCCAAATTTTCCTTAGGCCGGATATTCCGGACCAAAGACCGGAAATTCCGGCCCCCCGGAAATTTCCGAGGAAACTTCCGAGGCAAAATTCCGGACCCCCTCCAGAGAGAAACGCCAAAAAGACTTAGCCAAAAAAGCTCAGATGAAAATATGGCCCGGATATTCCGGTGCAACGGCCAGAACTTCCGGGGGCCGGAATTTCCGGACCCAGGGCCGGAATTTCCGCCCCGGGCCGGAATTTCCGGACTCCGGGCCGGAATTTCCGCCCCTTAGAAAAACTGCAGAATGAGCAATATGAAAACGGGCATATCTTTTGCATCCGGACTCCGTTTTCGATGATCTTGGGCTCGTTGGACTCGCAACGAAAAGCTCTACAAGATCATGCAGAGAAACATCATTGTCCATCATGTGAGGAGGAGGTCACAAGGAGAGAGTTTGACCTCTGTAAAAAGGACACGTCGGAAAAACCTCCTTTTTGAAAATCAGAAATGCCGTATCTTTTGCAAATGAAGTCCAAATGACATGAAACCAATTTTGTTGGAAAGAGGACGACAAATGCAACCTTTGTAAAAGGCAAACAAGCAATGGGGATTTTGCAAAGAAATGGAAGAGATAAATCTTCCGCACGGATGAACCGGCAAAATCTCCAATACCGAAAACGCAATCGAAGACGCATACGAAAACCGTTTTTGGTGAACTTAGCCTTGTCATGACGAGCACGACAAGCACCAAGATCACACCACGATAAGAGGCAAATAAGAACAAATCGAGATGATTGCATGGATGCAAAGGTTTGTGCTCTCTACGACGATACGATCCCGATATCCGGTCGAGAGCCCCTCTTGATAGTACGGCTATCTATCCTATAACCCGGTCTCTCACTAAACATCATGAGACCGGTAAAATAGAAACCCTATCAAGAACATACCTTTTCCTTGCGCATTAATCCACTTGAGGTCGATGGAGACGATCTTCATTTCCTCAAGACGAACCATCTTCTTGATTGCGCTTTGCTTGGTGAAGATTCACATGTGGCTCCCCCATACCCCAAGATGGGAGAAGCACCTCTTCGGCATATCTTCACTTGGCCTTTGTCTTGATGACGAACACCTTGGCCTTGATCAACCAATGATCTTTTTCCCTAAACCTTGACTCCAACACATGGAGAACAAGCGAGACCTTGACTCCAACAAATGGAGACAAGCAAGTAAATGGACACCTACAAATATAGCTCAATGCAAATATTAGTCCATAGAAATTGTCATTAATTACCAAAACCATGCATGGGATCAACCATGCACTTTCAGGGAGGAGCGGCGCGGGAGCTTCCCTCACCTTCGGCGATGGCGCGGTGCGGCCGGCGGAACCACGCGGGCGCGTAGGCGCGCAGGCTCGGCGGCGGCGACTCGTCGCGGTTGCACCACCGCAGCGCCGCGCGCTTCTTCGCGCCGATGCTCCTCCTCCTCTTCTTCTCCACCTCGTCATCGCGGCCGCCCCCGCCGCCTCCGCCTCCGACCCGCCCACCCCCTAGGCCGAAGTGGCCGCGTCCTCCATGGCGGCTCCACATCGCCGATCTACACGCAGCGCGGGCCGATTAGCTCGCCGGAGGTGCTGGCGGCGGCTAGGGTTTCGCGGCGGAGGAGTGAGGGTTTCGACCCGCACTCGCTCCGCCGGCCCGTACTTGTAGGGGGCGGCCGCGGGGATTAGCGGGGGCCCGTAACGCGTTTTTGCAGGCCGGCCCAATTGCAGGCCCTGCTAGAGCGGATGCCCGGCCCGCAACCCGCATTCCCGCCGGAATTTTGCGGGTGCCGGAGCGTTGCGGGCACTGCTAGAGTTGCTCTAAGAGGGACGGTACAACATCAAGCATGCTACACGATACAAACACAACGCCACACGGTTGACATGACAAACCACACCAGCCGAACGACAAAAACTCAACTTGCAACGTCTAGAGGAGAAGCTACACTGAGTATTTAGGCCTCTTCATGGTACTTTAGGATGGCGACGCCAACTTCAGAATGGCGGCACAAGCCAACGCACCACCCACCAAAAAGTTACTAGTCGGCGAGTGAGGGGTAGGACCGTACCAGGGCGGAGGGGTTGACAATCAAGAAGTGTCGGCGACGGTGTACATAGCGCCTAGGAAGCCAACACTTTGAGCGGCGGCCAAAATCGACTTCAATTTGCACACCAAGGACTCCCTGAACCACCTAGACGTTGCCTCCAAGGAGGGAACGACACAGCCGCGCCGCCCGATCAGATTTAGGGTTTCCACCGGTGCTCGAGGCCGGGAGCATGAGCAGCACCATGACGACGCCTCCAAGGAGGTAACGACGATCGTGGGCGTCATCGTCGTCAGCTTCACGCAAGAATTTTGCCTCGGCCTTGTCGTCGATGCCAGAGCACCTCGGACGCCGCAAGGAGTCGCCTTTTGGCCTTACCACCGACGAGGGGAGAGCTAGGTATGCCGTCAACAAGCAGGAGGCTCTGACCACCGTCCCACTTGCCACCGCAACCAACACCGAATGGGGACTGGACGGTGAGGATCTAGCCTTCGTGGCCTGGTCAGCCGACGGCACCGCCACAGCTAGCTGCAGTAGTCAGTTGCCACCACGCCAACCTATAGCCATGAATCCTAGAGCCACTGGCCCACCCAGGTCCATCTAGGCTGTGAGTGGACCTTGAGCTTCTTGTCGCGGCCGCAGGGGCGGACCGCTCCTTCACCGTCGCCGCCAAACCGTGCACGCCGGCTGGATACTGCAGCACATTGCCGCCGAGTCGCCGCCATGACACGCGCCGCCACTGCGAGGGAGAGCGCGCCGCCACCCCGCGAGGGAGAAGGCCACGCCGTGGCCGCCCGGGCTAGTAGAAATCCGGTAAAAAAAATCCGAGTCCCGTGACACTAGGTGGACAATATATTTCAGTAGTTCTCGGTCGATATCTAGATGTGGTGGTGGGTTTAATTGGGTTGTTAGTACATTTTCGTGGCTATGATAATCTCCATGATTTGATCGCGTGACCTGCACTGCACTGCACCCCTTCTTTTAGAAGACAAAAAGGGAGCACCTAGCTAGTGGTCATGTAGCTAGCGTACGTAGGTTAACATAGCTAGCAGCAAGTAGGGACCTTGTACTACGTACTACGAGCAACATATATAAGCATATATGTATATGGGCAGACTTTTGCCAAAAACAAATCGGACAAATTTGACATCAGGCGATGGAAGACATGGACGGATGAGATGGACGCAAGGTTTGATCGGGACTCGAGAATATATACCTAATAATAAAGGAACTAAGGTTTCTTTGGTTCGTAAGTCGTCTCTAATTTTTACTGTTTTACCCTCCCACCAAATATCATATTATGCCCACAATGCAATTGTACCGGTTCACGATTCTTTTTCTCATCTCCCCGAACTATCCCCTCCTCCCGAGCGGCGCGGATAGCTCGATCCAGTCAAAAAATTCCCTCGCTAGAAGAAATCCGGTCGCACGGCACGCTGCCCTACATCCACAAACCTCCCAGCACGCCTCGCACAAACCTCGCCGACGGACGGGCCACGCTCCCCTGCCTGCACCAACCTCCCCGCATGTTTTGTACAGACCTCGCCGACGGATGGGCCACCAGCCAAAGGGTCGGCCACCGGCGATGGGGAGGTCGCGGAGGCGAACCTTGCCGGGGAGGACGAACTTGGTCTTGGCCTCGGAAGCGAGGTTGCTTGCAGCGAAGGCGTACTTGTTGGGGACTTACCGGTTATGGAGGACCTGACCTGCCACACCTGGTTCATCGTCTTCAGCCCCTTGCGCAGCTGTAGCTTGCCGTAAAGGAGGATCTTGCCGCTGCTGCCGGATCCCGGAATCGCCGGTGAGGTCAGTAGCACGGTATGTATGCGATGGGCTTGGAGTTGGAGGCCTCGCCGAGGATCACGCAGCTAGCGATGTTGCACGTACGGTGGACGCGGTGTGGTCGAGGATCCCTTAAGCGCCACGAGGCGTCTGGGCGCCGGCCATGCCCTCACCGGTAGGGCCTAGACGTTGGGACCCAACATCCTGCATACACCAGTCCGTCCTGCAAGAGCAACGGCTAGGCCTGGCGCTGGTCATGGTGACGTGCTTCGAGTTCCTCCTCTCCATGCTCCCCCGCCGCTGGACTGCTCTTGGCTTTTCACCAGCACATCATCAGTGGAGTGTTAGCAAAATCTACCTTTGCATTCACCTGGTTCACACCATGATCTACCAACTCACTTGGTCACTCCTATAAAATTAAGCTTGATCACGGTGCATGCAACTGGTGCGTGATTGCTTCTGAAGAGCGGATTATTTCTGCATTATTTTGTGGTAATTATTGTAGTTAGCGCTGACAGGTACTATGTTTTTCTGACTGAAAACGAACATACTATATTTCAAGTTTGCACACACGTAGGTGGCAAGATAATTACCCATCTTACGGATCTTTGGGAAATAAACAAAGTACGGTGTGGTGATGGAAAATTTGCACCGCCTTTGCTTTTGGTATTCTTTTCTTTCCCCCTAAATGCTTATGTAATATGCAGCCTATCCAACATGAACCAATAAGAAACATCAATCTGACTTATGTGACTTATTTTTTCTCGGATAATTTCATGGTTGGATATTAAAAACATTTGGACCCATGTTAAATTAAATACTACATTTGTTGTGGTTTAACCTTAGTTTCACTGAAGATGCCAGACCATTGTAGTGCACTTGACAGACAAGACAATAGAGTTCAGTTACTAATGAATTTCTTGGCATTCATGTCAATTTTTTTTTATCCAAGATGATTTCAATTTTTTTGGGTCCATTTGGTGACGATGCCTCGGCGCACGTTAATGTCACTTCAGTTCCTACTCGCAGGAGTTTTGTTAAATCTCTGATATATGAGAAAGTTGATGTGGCCGACGGGGCTTGGATCGCTGACACTCCTGAGTTTTTGGAAGAGATAATGGAAAACTAGCGAATTGAGGCAAGGGTTAGGGTCGCGACAATTTTTCATCCAAAAGTTTATTTTCTTCTCTCTCGTTGCAACGCACGGACATTTTTGCTAGTAGTAGTACTAAGGCTATATCTAAGGCTATATATATAGCCAACAGTTATCTAAAAATAATAAAGGTTAAGCCTGTTTCGAGAGAAAAATAATAAAGGCTGCATTCGCTGCACATATGCGACTTGGTGTGTGTGTGTGTGTGCGTGTGGGGGGGGGGGGGGGTCAATTATAGGGTGGATTGTAATTGGAGAGCGGCGATATGGAGCCCGGGCTCCAGGGAGCCCGGTTTTCAAAATTATTTTGAATCCGCAAAAAATTGGTTCAAAAAATTCTAAAAAAAATATGCCCATAGATAATACTATGATCTACTACTGTGAAAATTTTCATCCACAAACTCGAAATATTTTGATCTGTGCAAAAAAGAGAAATCTGCAGATCTGAAAAGGTGAACAGTGTGCAATCTGAAAAATTTGAAATCTTGCCAGATTTCACTTTTTTGCACAGATCAAAATATTTCGAGTTTGTGGATGAAAATTTTCACAGTGGTAGATCATAGTATTATCTACGTTCATATTTTTTTCAGAATTTTTTGGACAAAAAATGCGGATTCAATTTTTTTTGGAAAACCGGGCTCCCTGGAGCCCGGGCTCCAAATGGACTTTCCGGGATTGTAAGGACAGAAACGAGATAGTAGTAGCTAGGGGTGTGTTTGGTAGCCCGGGTGGGCTATCTCACCTCATACATGCTGAGTCTAGCTAGGTGGACTGCATACAGGTGTAATTTGCAACGTGGTGTTTGGTAGGTCGTATGAGATGAGCTGGGCTCAGTTCAGATTGTGTTTGGTGTCCCGTATGACATGAGCTAGGCCAGGTATTATTAAATATCAATCAGGTCCCCGGATAAAAATATAAAAAGCAATCAGGTCCCTGTTTACAAAACCAAAAAGCAATCAAGTCCCTAGTTCGGTGGTCTCTCTCCCTCGCCGGCGTTGCTGCTCTCCCGCCGGCATGGCTGCTCCCACCGGCGTGGCTGCTCCCTGGTTGAGAGGAGCCGCCGCGGGCCTCCCGCTCCTCCTTCACGTGCGGGGTCGCCGCCATGGTGAGGCCAAGCTCCTCCTTCACGCGGTGGACAAGGAAGGCCGCCTCCTGCTCTACCACGGAGACGAGGAAGGCCGCCTCCTCCTGCTCTGGAGTTCCTCCTCGACGTGGCGTCGCCGACGAGAGCAGCGGCCGACACGAGCTGCCTCCTGCTGGACGGGGACAGGGAGCGGCCGACGCGCGCTGGACGGACTGTGAGGAGGCGTCGGTGGAGCTCCAGATCGAGCGGCAGCGGTGGGCTCGCGCGGCGGCGGTGGGCACGCACAGCAGCGATGGGCTCGCACGGAGGCGCCAGGTGGCGGCACGAGCGTTGCTGGCGCAAGGCGGCGGCGATGGCGACATGCATGGAGGAGAGGCGACAGGAGAGACCGAGAGAGAGGAGGAAATGAGGGGAGGGAATGGCGGGCCGGACACGCTGGGTGGCGGTGGGACCACTTCCCAACCCGGCACTGCCCGAAGCCCTTTTCCGTATGAAGCTAGCACCGCCGACGCGGACCGACCCAGGCTACCAAACAAGAAACGGAGAGCTCAGCTAGGTTGAGACGTGCTCGGCTGTGTTCGGCCGGGCTACCAAACACGCCCTAGAGAGAGGAAGAAGACGCAACATATGGAAAGCGGACGAGAGTGGTGAGAGCTTAGAGTGCGCCTGCTGTACGGCATGGAAAGCGACGGCATTTCCAGTTTGCTTCAATTCCCATTTTGGGTTGTTTCCCTTTCGGTTGATAATCTTTGAGTAGGTGGGAAAATGTTTATTTCTTCAAGTAACTATAGACCTCACGTATGTGTTACTTTTGTTATAGACCTCACGTATGTGTTACTTTTGTTTGTTCGACATTTCTTAAACAGTATATATAAACTGCAAGTTGTAATTAAATTGGATACAAATTTCAACAACCCCCGATATGTTTTTCTTTTTGAACCGTATGACCTTCCTCACCAATATTCGGCCTCGGCCGACATAAACTCTTAGGGCATCTTCTATGTTGGAAAATTTGGATTGTAAGACAGACGTTGTAGCACTACGGCTCGGCCATAAACATTGTAGGGATGGGCAGGGGCGGAGGCAGCAATTTAAAAATAGATCATGTTGTCGGGGGGGGGGGGGGGGGGGGGGGGGGGGGGGAGGGGGGTTCAAAGGAAAATGCCAAATAAAAATCTCTATAATCTAGGGTTGTTACAAAAAGTTTATATAATTGTGTATGTCTCTTTGTACGAGGTTATTCACGTTGACTCTCTATGTGGCTCTTAACAATTATTCGAACTTTTTTTTATCTTCATGCACATAAGCAATTATCCAATATAGCGAGATCAAGAGTTAGATTTTTTAGATTCCCTAGCACGTCGTTAATCCATATTGATTTATAGCTTCTATATACAAAACAGTTTAACATATTGTTGTACTCAAGCATTCTTACACATGAATCGAAGGTGGTACAACAGTGGCTGGAGCCGTGGCGGTATGGGACCTCATCGATCTCCAGATTCTCCTCCAGCGCCATCTCGTTAGCGATGAGTCGTTCGCCAGACAGTTAACATCGAGTTTACACACTTCAGTGAAGACATTTTTGGCAATGTTGACACGCAAATGTGTGGCTATAATGTCGTTTTTGGGGATGAAAATCTGGATCTCAAACTTTGCTTAATTAATTTGACTCATCATCATCGACCCAAAGACTCCATGTTTTTTGCAGGTTATACCCATGGCTACACTAGTAGGAAAAGGGCTATAGCCGCCGGGGCCTCACTGGCGAACCTGGAAATAACATTCGCCAGCGGTAAATAGCACTGGCGAACATGATTTCCTGTTCGCCAGTGGTAAGGCCAGTACCACTGGCGAACAGACCACGCAATGCGCCAGTGGTAAGCGCGGGATCGGGCAAACCCTAACAGGCCACCTACCACTGGCGAATGGTCTGAGTGGTTCGCCAGCGGTAAGGTAAGTACCGCTGGCGAACCGTCGTCGCTGTTCGCCAGCGGTAGTTAGTGTACATAGCTGCCGCGGTCAAGCTCGATCCCATCTCCACCCGGCCTTTTTCCTCTCTCACACACGCACCCGCACACCGTACGTCGCGCGCCGTCACCTTCTCGCCGTCGCCGCCGCCGCCGTCCTCCTCTCCCCGTCGCCGTCCTCCTCTCCCTGTCCCGCCGCCGCCACCGTCCTCCTCTTCCCGTCGCCGCCCTCCTGCCCCCCAGTCCCAGTCGCGACGCACCGCAGCCGCTGGCGCCGCCGCCAGCCCCAGTCCGCTCGCGTTGCCCCCCAGTCCGTTCGCGCTGCAGCCGCCGCCTCCCCCCCAGTCCGTTCGCGCCGCCTTTCAGTCAGCTCGCGCCGCTGCCGGCCCCGAACTCACGCCGCCTCCACTCCTGTTCCCTTTCCAATTGATCCTGCACGCTGCCTCCGTCGACTTGTTTCCGTCAGCCAAGGTACATCAACGAATCTGACCGAGCTACTACGATTAGTAATTAGCTTCATTGTAATCCGTATAGTTGTAGATTAGTACCGGTGTGGTGATTTGATTTGTGGGTGTAATTAACATTATTGTATTTAGACTCATCGATAGATCGATTGATATATACTGTAGTTCATTATCATTTTGCCAGGTTAGTAATTAACTAGACAATAAAAGCATGCAAGCTACTCCGGCCGTAGCCTAGCTTGGAAGAGTTGGATGATTAGCATTTAGCAAGTCAGTTAGTTAGGCTTAATTAGTTGTCTGCAAAAAGGTGCGATCGAGTGGCTAGCTAGTGTGCGATGATCACATCCCTGAACCTAACAGATTGACTTGTTGCGATAGTAGTTAGCACTAGCCAGTAGCTAATCTAGCAATTACACCCTGAAGATTTGGTGGTGCTGGAGCTATATGCACCATTACTATCTTGCATCTTGCTACCTTTGGCACATGACTAGCATAACTCAACCATCGCATGCAAATATAATCCCAATTACTCTGGACGATCACACAACTCGCCAATTTCTATTTGTGTGTGTATGGGCAGATGCTTTGTTCTACAATTTGTCTTAGCATGCTCCTGCATGCCATTATGTTAGCATTTTGTCCAACTTGAAATAATTATAAATAATGTTTTATTACATTGCTTTATTATGATCGATGAGCTATTTAGGGTTGCTTGTGTGTGTGCCGATGATTAAAAATGTTGTGACACTATGTGGTAACCCTGAAGGTCTGCGGAGCCTTGTGATATGCACAAGTACAAGTCCTGTGCATCCTACTTGGCTCCGCCGATCCTTCAGGGCTACTAATTGTGTGTCCGACCTAAGTATGAGGCGCAAAATCTAAGTCATTTTTATTTTGTTTTGTCTGTTTATTCGAAATCCGATGATTAAAATGTTGTGGCACTAGGTTGTAGGCCTGCAGGTCTTGTGAGCCTTGTGATATGCACAAGTACCAAGTCTTGTGCATCATACTTGGCTCACCAGATCCTGCAGGTCTACTTGTGTGTCCGACCTAAGTATGCGGCGCAAAATCTAAGTCATTTTTATTTTGTTTTGTCTGTTTCTTCGAAAGCCGATGATTAAAATGTTATGGCACTAGGTTGTAGGCCTGCATGTCTTGTGAGCCTTGTCATATGCACAAGTACCAAGTCTTGTGCATCATACTTGGCTCACAAGATCCTGCAGGTCTACTTGTGTGTCCGACCTAAGTATGAGTCGCAAAATCTAAGTCATTTTGTTTTGTTTTGTCTTTTCTTCTAAGCCGATGATTAAAATGTTGTGACACTGTATGATTCAGGGAGGAGCTAGTGAACCTTGTGATATGCACAAATAAACATTTTGTGCATCCTACTTGGTTCACTTGCTCCGTCTCTGAAATGTGTGTCCAATTTAAATATGTATGAGGCACAAATCCGAAATCATTTTATTTTTTCTCTCTCTTTCCGAATGCCGATGATTAAAATGTTGTGGCACACTATGTGATTCAGGGAGGTGCTAGCGGACCTTGTGATATGAACAAATAAACATCTTGTGCATACTCTTACTTGGTCCGCTTGCCCGGCCCGTTCCTGATCAATGTGTGTCCAATCTATGTATGAGGCATAAACTCGAATCATTTTGTTTCTTCTCTATGAATTGACAAAGCCGATGATTTAAACTATGCCACGGTAAAGGCAAGGAGAGTGTCTACAATGGCTTGTAGTATATACAATTGGAGTGTTTGTATTAATACATGGTCTTGTATACACTCTTTTTGCCTTGTTTTGCACGGCAATGATATATGAGGCTTTCCATTGTTAACTTCTCGCATTTCGTAAATTTTAATATTACTTTTGTAACAAAATTTTGACTTAGGCGTTTTTGACTTACCTGTTCTCGGCGACGATGTCCATATTGGACCAGAGGGGCGATGTGCGGGACTGGACTCCACCGGACTGGCACTGGGAGGTGCTACCTTCCAGGACGCGCAGCTTGGTGAGGAATCCGGGGTAACATCGTCGACCCGGATCTTCTATGGTGGCAGTCACGTGGGCCACGCTCGGTGCAGAGGGAGCCGGCCCCCAATGAGGTGGTACGTCGCCGTATCAGGGAGGAGGATGAGCACGTCCGTCGCTACATGTATCTATTGGATATGCAGTATGACAGTAGGTGGTCGTTTCCTCAGAGGGTTCCTTCTCACATGAGCTATGGCCCTGTGAGGGTTCCTTCTCTTTGGATGCACAGCGCCGGCGGCTCAGCACCCCGCGGCTCAGGAACCGGTCGAAGTTAGTTTCAGAGCTTCATGTATTAGCTAGCTAGTGATATGCACAAATAGCCAAGTAGATGGACTTGGTTGTATGCTACTTAATTATACTGTTTTGTAAATTGTGTATTTATACTGGTTTGTCAAATATTTCTCTATATATACTGCTGGAATATGAATTTTGCTGTATATATATATATATATATTACTGTAATACATTTCTGCTTTTATTTTAAAAGCAGAAATATATATTACTGGCGAACAGGTTCCTGTTCGCCAGTGGTAAGGGTCAATCGCTGGCGAACATGTAACTGGTTCGCCAGTGGTATCTCACTTACCGCTGGCGAACATGATGTTCGGCAGTGGTAAGCTGTTACCACTGGCGAACCACCAGTTCGCCAGCGGTAGCCGAATTTGGTTCGCCAGTGGTAGGCTTTTTCCTACTAGTGCTACTCACTGGATCCATATGTGGTCTTACCTCCAACCAGCGGAGAAGTGCCATGCTATGGACTGTGGAGTTGGAAATATGCCCAAGAGGCAATAATAAAGTTGTTTATTATCATATTTCATGTTTATGATAAATGTTTATTATCCATGCTACAATTGTATTAACCGGAAACAAAATACATGTGTGGAATATAAACAACAAAGTGTCCCTAGTAAGCCTCTACTAGACTAGTTCGTTAGTCAAGTGTTGGTTAAGGTTTCCTGGCCACGGACTTGTTATAGTCACTTTATAACGGAGTCACATCATTAGGAGAATGACGTGATGGACAGACCCAATAGTAAAGCATTGCAATTGATCGTGTCACACAGTTTCATTGCCAACGCTTTTCATATATGCCAAGTATAGTTTCCTTATACCATGAGATTATGTCACTCCCGTTTACCGGGGGAATACTTTGTGGACATCAAACGTCACTTCGTAACTGGGTGATTATAAAGGTGGCTTTCAGGTATCTCCGATGGTATTTGTTGGGTGACATGAATCAAGAGTGGGATTTGTCCCTCCATGTGACGGAGTAGATATCTCTGGACACTCTCGGTAATATAGCATCAGAAAGTTTGCAAACATGTGATTAAGTGGTAATCACAGAGATCCTATATTATGGACGAGTAGAGAGAACTTGCCGGGTAATGAGATTAAACAAGATATGGTGATATCGACGATCAAATCTCGGGCAAGTAAAATATCATGAGACAAAGGGAATCGTATATGAGATTAATTGAATCTCCGGCATCGTGGTTCAAACCGATGAAGAACTTTGTTGAATATGTAGGAGTCAATATGGACATCCCAGTCCTGCTATTGATTATTGATCGGATCATGTCTACACGTTCTCGAACCCGTAGGGTCACACACTTAACGCTCTGATATAGCTAGGGTTTGCGATGAGATAATTGATGGTATGAACGAATATTGATTCGGAGTCTCAGATGAGATCCTAGACATCACGAGGAGCTCCGAAAGAGTCCAGAGAATAAAATTCATATAAGGAAAGTGGTTTCCAGAGGCGTCGGAAAGGTTCGGAAATTTTCCGGCAGGGTACCGGAAGTATCTAGAAGGTTCCGAAAGGTTTCAGAGTAGGGCCCGCTTGACGTGTGGGGTCCACGTGGGACGAAGGGGGTGGTGCAGCAGCCCACATGGGCTGGCCGCACCGGCCCAAGGCCCATGCGGCCAAATATGGAAAGGGGGGCGGGGGGAAAACCCTAGTTGGACTCGGCTTGGGGGCCAAGCCTCCCCTTGGCCACCGCCCCTGGAAGGCAGGCGCCTTGGGGGGCAAGGCACCCCAGCCACCGGCCCTAATAGGGATTGGGGCGCACCCCCCCTTGCCCCCTCCACCTATGTAAAGAGGAGGGTTGCGACACAAGGAGGTTGCCCCACAACCCCTAGCCGCACCCCCTCCTACCTCCTCCTCCTCTTCCACGTGCATGGCTTGCCAAAGCCCTGTCCGCGGGAATGCTCCACCATCATCACCACCACACCGTCGTGCTGCTGAGATCTCTCAAACCACTCCCTCCTTGCTTGCAGGATCAAGAAGGAGTCTACATCGAGATGTACGTGTGGATACCGTGGAGGTGCTACTCGTGCGGTGCTTCGTCGGATTGGATCTCGAGGATAATTCATCTCCTCGCGACTAGACAAGTCTAGTTGCGGGGATCGACTAGCCAACCCCTGCATCGACAAAACGCATTTGCTCGTTCTTCAAGGGTAAGAGATTGGATCACCTCCTTGCTACCTTCATCTAATAGATCTAGATCCGTTGGGTTTCTTCCGCTTGTTTCGTAGGAATTTTTTTGTTTTCTATGCAACGAACCCTTCATGTGGGTGCATCACAATGGAGACGGTCGCAGCGGATTTATACAACCAGGCCGGCTGGCGGTTTGCTAATAGGATAACATGTTAAGGCTGCGACTAAATCTTATTTTTCACTGGTTGATACATGTTTCAACCTTGAGTGACCGTTGAATTGTATCATAATTTGGATGCCGGACTTCTAAAATAAAATAATAAAAAACCATATGCATCACTTTGATGCAGAGGTTGGGGTCTACCCCGTTTCGAAAAAAAAATCATCATCGACCCACGTGCGACTTACTTCTTGACGACTTTTCCTAGAAGATGCGTTGTTTCTCTTTGTTTTTATATTTTACCGTAGGGTTAGTGGTTTCCTGGCGGGGGTCCTGCCGTTGTCGGAGATTTGTCCCAGGAACTGGGGGTGTCTCGAGAAGGATCGAGTAAGGGGCTGAACACGGAGTCAAACAACCCTCAACGTGCTCCGGCGACGGTGCTCGTCGGACTCGCTGCGGGACAACACTGCAGAGATGGAACGCACGGTCTTACCCAGGTTCAGGGCCCTCTTGTGGAGGTAAAACCCCTACGTCCTGCTTTGGTGTATTGCACTGCTTGGAGGGTTCATAGTACAAGGAGAGCTTGTCGAGCTCGAGGTGGCTAACAATGGATACTTGCTAGTCTTCAGATCTAGGGTTTGGTCTAGTAGGGTTGCACCAACCGAAGATCGAACCCCTTGCTTGGGCGTGCTCCTCCTCCTTTTATAGGCGTCCTGGACCTCTTCTGCCCAAACATTTGGGCGGGAAGGGTTACCACATGGCGACGAAGGAGGAGGCGCGGTGCACCGTAAAGGTGAAGTCCACCATAAAGGTAAAGCTCGTGGACGCGGTCCGCGGCATGGGAACGGCGTCACCAAAGCTGAAAAGGGGCACCGACCAGCTGGACAGCGGGCTGGCGCTTGCCGAGGTGGGAGGTGGCCCACGGTGATGTCGTCCTTGGAGCGTAGCTGCAGACTGTTCCCTTGTCACCAAAGAGGCAATACTCGTTGTCCGCTTTGCTTAGCTCCGCTTTGTTGACTGCTTTATACATGGAAACGGCAACTGCGGTGTTGTCGTCATCGCGAGTAGGCACGCGCGTCACTCTGCGCATGGCGCAGAGCCCATGTGCGCTCTGCCGCGGGGGCAGAGATGGCTTCACGAGGAAGGCGCTTCGCGAGGCAAAAAGCCTCGCCGAGCCCTTCAGCTTGGTCCTTAGCAGAATTGCGGGCGGCGTCGGAGACACCTTGTCGAGGAGCGATCCCTCGCCAAGGGAGAGAATCCTTGGCGAGGAGAAAAACCCTTCGCGAGGGGAAAATCCTCGCGAAGCTCGCCAGGCTTGGAGAGCCTGGTCCTTAGCGAAAATTATCCAAAGAATCTTGTGGGCCCTGGCAGGCCGGCCCGTGGTACCCTGGTTTCCACTGTGCCGACAGTAGCCCCCGGGCCCGCGACGGGCACGCCGAGGCCCATGACGAAGGCGAAGCGTCGAGGGGCCAAAGATGCCTGACAGGGCCGCGACACGTGGCACACAGCGGTTGCACCCGCGGCCACGACCTCCTCGGCTCCAACGGGCGACGTGGCGGGGCCCGCCACGACTCGGGCGCTGGTCAATAAAGCTTGGGCGCGCGGATGACGCCCATTACTTCTCCCATAACTCCTCCGCACACTTCTCCCCACGCCTCCAATCTCTCCAGAGCGCTCCAACTCCAGAGCCCTCATCTTCTTCTCCGGTGACCGATGGCACCCAAGAAAGCAGCCACCGACCCGAAGGGCAAGGCCACGGCGCAGGCGGGCACGTCCGCGGCGATGGCTCGCGCCGCTGCTCTCGAGGGAGCACTGCCGCGGACGCGTGTCACCGCGGCGACGATAGCGACGGTGCGCCACCTGGCGGCGGCGCGAACCAATGAGCACGGCGCCACCGAAATGAGGCCGGCCGGTAGCAGACTCACCGAGACTTTCTACCCCATCTTCCTCCACACTCTCTACGCCGGTGTGGTGCCACCATTCTCCGACTTCCTCCTGGCGATCTTGGAGGTGTACCAGATCCAACTGCTCCATCTGCATCCCAACTCCATCCTCATCCTTGCCATCTTCGCCCACTTCTGCGAGGCCTACCTCGGCATCCGCCCTTCGGTGGCGCTCTTCCGCAGCTTCTACTCCCTTCGGAACTCCGCCAAGGGCGAGCGGCTTGGGTGCGTCTCCTTCCGCATCGCCGACGCCAGGAGCGAGAACTACATACCCATCGCCTGGTGTGGTGAGGATGCCATCACCAAGGTGATGAAGAAGGTGGACAAGTTCCGCGAGAAGTGGCTCTTTGTCGATGCCAATGCCACACACCCCCTCCTGGAGGTGCCTGAGGGGCCCCCAAGGAAGTGGGCGCGCTGGGCGAGCGCGGACTTCAGGGGCTCGAGGCTCGACGTGGTGTACGAGTATATTCGACGCATCCGCGAGGCAGGGGTCACCGGCCAGATGGTGGCAAAGGACTTCACCAGGCGCCGCATCGCTCCCCTCCAACAGCACGCCGAGCCGGTGTGGCGATACGACGGCAAGACGGACGCAATGCGGCTAAGCAGGGACGGCTTCGCGCCTGAGGTGCTACGCCAGATCATGGGCGTCCTCTTCACGGCGCCGGAGATCCCGCCCGCCAAGAAGGAGGCGGCCAAGCCGCTCATCTGCTTCGCCGAGGAAAGCATCGAGGAGCAGCGCGCGCACATGCCCACATTCAAAGAGTGGGGAATTGTGCCCGCGGGGCACCGCGGGCCTCGCCCTAACCCGTGGGCGGCGAAGCTGGAGTACATGGATGAGGCTCCGGAGGCTGAGGAGGTTGAGGAGTCCGCCGAGGAGGAGGCCTCGAGAAGCGAGGACCCCCTCGGCGAGGACGAGGCTTCGAGGGGCGCTGACCCCATTGGCGAGGGTATCGGCTCCTCCAGGAGCGCCCACGCCGAGGTGGACCTCCAGGTGCTCTCCTCCGGCGACGAGGAGGATGCCTTCCGCGTCGTCCGCTCCCAGCGCGCCGAAGAGGAGGAGGAGACGAGCGGCGGCGGAAGAGGGCGTTGCGAACCCCGCTCCAAGGCCGTCCACGACAGGAGGGCCGCAACCGCGAGAGACATCCCTCGCGCGGAGACGGGAGCGGCTCGGGAGGAGGCCGGAGCAAGCCACACCCAGCTACCCAAGGCGAAGAAGAGGGTGTGGATGATGGCCGGCGAGTAAGTCTTTGATCTTCCTTTTTCCTTCAACATTTTGTCTGAGAGAAAACTCCTTGATGGATCCCCAACTTGGCTTCCTTTTAGGCAGCCTGCAGAGCCAAAGAGGCGGCGGCTCGGCCAGGCTGGAGAGACCACCAGCGTCAACGCGGAGACGCCTGCGGCTAGCGAGCCGCAGCAGGCAGGTGTTCCTCCCGCGGTCGAGCACCGTGCGGAGGCGGTGGTGGCCGAGGAGACCATGCTGTCGCCGACTCGGGCGGCGACTCCTCCCGCGGTGGAGCGCCGTGCGGAGGAGGAGACCGTAGAGGCGGCGCCGTCGCCAACCAGGGCGGCGACTCCTCCAGTCCAGCAGGAGACGGAGGAAACCGTGGATGAGGACATCGTCGTGGAGCCGCCTCCAGAGGAGGAGGCCTCCTCGAGAAGGGCTGACGCGCCCGAGGCCGCGGCAGACGCGGTCGTTGCAGAGGGGGCCGGAGGCGTCCCCGAGGAGCAGGAGGCGGTGGCGACGCCAGAGCCCACTGGCGCTGAAGCTGAGCGTGAGAGGGCGCCCAGCCCCAGAGGGCAACCGAGGTGAGCGCCGAAGAAGGCGCCCCCACAAGCCCCCGGATCGCACCAGAGGCGGTCGTGGGTCCGAGGCAGGACCCGGGCGCCTCGACGAGGATCGAGGGGACTGCACCCAGCAGCAGCGCGGGAGTCTCCTTGGCGCTGCAAGCGCCGCAGCGTCAAGCAGCCCATCGCCAGATCATCCTCAACCGGGCGCGGCGGGCGCTCGACGGGCTGGAGGAGCAGCTCGCCAAGGAAGAAGACGCCCTGACGGAGGAAAGGGCAAGGCTCGGCGAAGCCTGGACTCTTCTCCACGAGAGGGTGGAGATGTGCCGCCGGCAGGACGCGGCGGCAAAGGCGGCGCGCGAGGAAGCGATCTGCTTCGCCAAAGAGACCCGCGACAGCGTCAAGCGGGAGGCGCAGGAGGTGATGGACGAGCTCGACGCCGCCAGGGAGGCACTCGAGGAGGAGACCACCACCAAGCACCAGGAGCTGGCGGCCGCGGAGCAGAAGTTTGCTGCCGACTCCGAGATCACCCGGGCCAGCCTGAAGGAGCTCCGCGAGCTGCTTGATGCCCGCGAGGGACAGCTGGCGCCCCGCGAGGCGGAGCTGGTGCGGCGTGAGGAGGAGCTCTCCCTCCGAGAGAAAGAGCTGCTCAGGCGCGAGGAGCAGGTCCAGCTGCTCGAGAAGGACCAAGCCACCCGCGAGGGGCAGCTGCAGGAGCGCGAGGGTCGGGTGGCCACCGACGAAGCCAACCTGACGGCGGAGCAGAAGAAACTCCAAGAAGAGGCTGACCTCAAGGTCAAGCTCGTCCGCGAGGGCCTCGCCAAAGAGTACGACGAGAAGGTCGCGAAGCATGAGGACCGCCTCAAGACCAAGCGCAAGGAGTTCGAGAAGCGCATCAAGGAGCTCGAGCAGGAGGAGAAGCGGTTGGCCTCTTGCCTCGAGGTCTCTCGGGAGGCCCAGGCGCGCGCTGAGGGAAACGCCTTCGCCTTAGAGAGGGACCTGGACGAGCTCCGGCAGCAGGTGGGGCCGGCCGCGGCTCTGGCGGAGCAGGCACGGGACCAGCGCCAGGTTGGCCGGTTCATGACGCGCCAGCGCCAGAGCATTCTCCAAAGCTTGGTGAGCCACGTGCGCGCGGTCGGGAGAGATCTGAGGATCGACGTCCCCTCCTTCTCCGCAGCGACCGACGACGAGACCTCATATTCGCATTTCTTCGAGCAATTCCTCGGAAAGCTTGAAGGGGTCGCGAAGAGCTTTGATAGGCGCGTCGTGGAGGAGAGTCGCGACCTCCTTGTCGTCGCCATCACCAACGTCTTCAGCAACCTCGTGAGGCTCCAGCCCTCGCTTGATCTTGAGGACGTAATGGCGCCGCCATGCGCCATCAGCGACAAGGCGCAGGAGACCGCCACGCAGGCCGCCATCGTGTTCGCCAAGAAATTCGACCAAGTGGTGATCGAAGGCGACGACGGGGATGCCCTGGACGAGGCGGAAACCGCCGTGGACCAAGCAGGCACCTCAGGAGGCGCGACGGCTTGAGCTCCTTGCCTGTAGCTGGACGTGCAGAGGGCACATTTATCTTAGCCATTTTGATTGTAAATTTTGTAAGAACTTGTCAAGTTATATTGGAGTATGCTTGTGAGTGTCCCTCGGGGACCCTTTGTCTTTCCCCCTCATGTCTTTTTCGCTCTACGTCTTAGGACCCTCTCTTAGCGCTACACCACCGCCGCTTCGGTATGTGAGAGTCATGGCTCCACAAGGCCGGGGGGTGTGTGAGGCCTCAAGAAGTAAGAGCTCCTCGAAGCGCGATGCTTGGGGCTCCCCTTTGACGTGCAAGCAGCCCATGAGGCGTGGGAGAGAGAAAAGAGACTCGTGGGCAAAGACCAGCAAGAGGAAATTTCGATCAAGTCTTTGTACTTAGCTTAGCGAGGCATTCTGCCTTGAAGAGGGTGTTGGTTCCCTGGCGAGATGTTTTCGCTTTCACGTTGCCTGAGGCTTGGAGAGCCTGTTTTCCTGCACTTGGAGAGATAGGCATACCCACAAGCAATAGATAGCTAAAAAATCTTATGGTGCTCATAGGTTCCTTCATGTGTGTCTCGCGAGGAGAAACAGGCACCAAGGTTTTGGTGATCCTTGGTGAGTTGACGTGCGCGGGAGCTGACCCATGAGTTCAGAGCTCCTTGGGAGTTGACATGCATGAGAGCTGACCCGCAAGTTCAGAGCCCGGATCCCTTGGGTTTTAGGCGCTGCCGGGATGCTCCCGTGGCATGGCACCATGCTAGCCCCCGCTGGCGAGATACGCATGAGGGATCATATGAGCGAGAGAGGAAAGTAAACAACGGTAGATCTTGCCGAAGTAACAAAATATGCTTGGCGTGATGCGCAAAGGTTCAGAATGACCTGAAATAGAGGTTCGTTACACTGGCGTGGCCAGAGGTTTTTCCCTTTTGATGATGAAGTCTTGCTTCTCTGGACACATCGGACGGTGTCCGGGCGAACATGTCAGAGTTTGCCCTGAGGAAGGCGACGAGCGCGCTTTCCTATTTGGGAGGCAGGTTGGCGCCGATGGTGACGCAAGCCCCCGAGCCGCTTGCCTCCAGAGACACTTGCTTTGTCGCGGCCTTCTCCTGGGAGAACAGCTGCTTCTTCTTCATGGGGGGCCTCGGAAGGGGTTCCTCGTCCTCGTCAGCGGGTGACGCCACCGCGGCAGCCTTGTAGGCCGCTTGCGCAGCGTACAGGGCGTCCGAGACTACGCCGCGGATGACAATGGTGCCACCCGAGCCAGGGAGCTTGACGAGGTTGTAGGCGTGGTGGGTCACCGCCATGAATTTGGCGAGGGCGGGGTAGCCGAGTATGGCATTGTAGGGTAGGCCGATGTGCGCGACGTCGAAGTCGATCAGCTCGGTGCGGTAGTTGGCCTGGGTGCCGAAAGTGACGGCGAGCCTCACCTGCCCCAAAGGGGTGGTAAGACCCTCTGTCACTCCCGAGAAGGGCCTGGTAGGCATGAGCCGCTCGTAGGGCACCTGCAGCTTCTCGAATGTCTCGACGGAGATGACGTTGAGGCCGGCACCCCCATCAATGAGCGTCTTAGAGACGGCGATGTTGTTGATGGTGGGGGTGCAGACCAACGGGATGGTGCCGACGGTTGAAGTGGACTTGGGGTGGTCGCCGGAGTCGAATGTAATGGGGCACTGGGACCACTTGAGGGGCCTAGAGGCCTCGACTCCAGGGAGGGCTGCTGCGACCTCGCGAGCGAGTTGCTTGAAGTGGCGGTTGGAGCGAGGGGCCTGAGCCCCGCCAAGGATGCAAGCGGCTCCACGAGGCACCTGGTAGCCCTCGTCAGCCTCGGCAGGCAGGTTGTCGTTCGCGGGCTGGGCAGCGTTGGCCTGAGGGTTCTGCTGGTAGTTGTCGTTGTAGTTGTTGTTCCAGCGTCGCCCCCCGCGGCCGCCGCGGCCTCCGTTTGCCTTGCGAGCCTCGCGAGCCTCGCGAAGCCTCTTGATGTCGAAGCAGTCCTCGGTGGCGTGAGAGTGCCTGTTGTGGTAGATGCAGAAGGGACGATCATCCTTCTTCTCAGGTCCTGCGGCTGGAGTGGCAGCTTGGCGAGACTGCTTGGCGTCGGGCTCTGCCGCGAGGACCGCAGTAGTCTTGCGCTTCTCGGAGGATTTCTTCTTCTTGGACCCCTCGGTGGGGTCCCCTGGCTCATTCTTGACGAACAAGCGGCCCTCTTCAGCCTTGGCGCACTTGTCCGCCAAGTCGAAAAGCTTGACGACGGTGGTGATGTCGTCGTGGATGCCGAGCTTCTCGAGCATCCGCACGTCTGTGACCCCAGCCTGGAAGGCCGAAATGACCTGTGCGTCGGTGGCGTTGGGGATCTTGTTGCGCACTTGGCTGAATCACTGGATGTACTTGCGGAGGGTCTCGCCGGGCTTCTGACGCACGGCGCGGAGGTCATTGTAGGTGAGGCCGCGCTCGTACGTGCCCTTGAAGTTGGCGACGAAGCACCGGCAGAGCTCCTCCCAAGTGTTTATGGACTCGGCGGGGAGGTTGGTGAGCCATGAGGACGCGGAGTCCTTGAGGGCCATGGGGAACCAGTTCGCCATGACCTTGTCGTCGCCCCCGCTATGAACAAATGTTGGTCAAAATAATTTATTTGACCTCACCAATTTTTGAGGAGCACCTAAAGGTCATTCATAACCACTATGAATTTTTCAGGAATTTATAAAAATGTTCTAGTGCCCCAATTAAATCACTGAAGTCTGCTGTTTTGAAAAGAAAACCAGAAAAGTTTAAATCACTGACACTGGGCTCCACTGTCAGCCTCTCTCTCTTCCCTCTCTTCTCACTGTGGCGCCATGGTCCTGGCGCCATGCCGCCACCTCCGCACCGCGTTGCTCCATGCCGCCGTGGCCCTGGACGATAAGGAGCGCCCCACGTCGCTCACCAGCTCCGCACCTCCCTCACCTCTCCTTTCTTCCCCAACTTCCGGATCGAGAATCGACTCTCGTTCCCCTCGCTGCCCTCCGCGACGCCGACGACGACGTCGCCGATTCACCGCGCTCTGGACGTGCCCGGGACCAGCCGACGCCGTCAACCGCTCCGCCGCATCCCGTTCTCCCTCTCCACCGGAAGAATCGAGCCGGGATGCCCGGGACCGACGTCTGCGTCCTCGGCTTCCCCGCGCCTGGCCGCTGCACGGAGCCCCGCCGCGCGGCCTGGATGGCCAGAGAGTAGAGCTGCAGGAACTCCAGGGGGTTGTTCTTGCCGTCGTAGCGCGGAGGAAGGTCCGGCCGGAACTTGACCGGCCAAACGACGCGACGGAGGCTGCGAGTGAACGCGACCGTCGTGCCGTAGGTGACCGTGCCGTTGGCGAGGGTGGCGCGGAGGTGGCGCCCGGCGGTGGCAACGTCCTGGACGGCGCGGTTGCGGCGTTCCTGCCCGCGCTCGATGCTCACGCGTGCGTCCTCAGGGGCTCGCTACACGATTTGGCAGTCATGTGGCGACGACGCGTGCGATGCAGCGCGGCCGTCGTGAGGAGGAGCCCCCACTGGAGCAGGTTGCGGTGGAACCGGTGGAGCTGGAGCGGGCGCGGGCTGACGAGGAGGCGCGGGAGGTGCGCCGTGCGCCACGTCCCCCACGAGCGCAGAACGAACCAGGGAACGAGACGGTGCGGGCGCCGCGGCGCGAGCGGCGCCGATGAGCTCGGCAACGCGGTTGAGCCAGGCCTCCTGAGCCGCCGGCGTGGGGCGGTACTGCAGCAGCTCCTGCGCCATGAGGAGCGCAGTCGCCGGGTTGGGCGCAGGGCGGCCCAGCGAGGAGGCAGCACGGTCCCGCGACGGGTGCAGGGAGGAGGCCTCCTCTTCGCCGAGGTCGTCCTCAGCGTGGTCGATGTCGTCGTCGTCCGGGTGCTCGACGCGGGGCTCGGGGTCGACACGGCGCTCCGGAGCAGAGCTCCCATGCGGGCGGCCGCGCGGGCGGCCTGCGGGAGCGGTGGCGGCGCTAGCCGTCCGGCGAGCGAGACGTTCGGCACGAGAACCGGCCATGGCTGTGTCGAGGATGAAGACGCGCCTCAGCCCCCAACCTGGCACGCCAAATGTCGGAGATCTGTCCCAGGAACTGGGGGTGTCTCGAGAAGGATCGAGTATGGGGCTGAACACGGAGTCAAACAACCCTCAACGTGCTCCGGCGACGGTGCTCGTCGGACTCGCTGCGGGACAGCACTGCAGAGATGGAACGCACGGTCTTACCCAGGTTCAGGGCCCTCTTGTGGAGGTAAAACCCCTACGTCCTGCTCTGGTGTATTGCACTGCTTGGAGGGTTCACAGTACAAGGAGAGCTTGTCGAGCTCGAGGTGGCTAACAATGGCTACTTGCTAGTCTTCAGATCTAGGGTTTGGTCTAGTAGGGTTGCACCAACCGAAGATCGAACCCTTTGCTTGGGCGTGCTCCTTCTCCTTTTATAGGCGTCCTGGACCTCTTCTGCCCAAACATTTGGGCGGGAAGGGTTACCACATGGCGACGAAGGAGGAGGCGCGGTGCACCGTAAAGGTGAAGTCTACCATAAAGGTAAAGCTCGTGGACGCGGTCCGCGGCAGGAGAACGGCGTCACCAAAGATGAAAAGGGGCACCGACCAGCTGGACAGCGGGCTGGCGCTTGCCGAGGTGGGAGGTGGCCCACGGTGACGTCGTCCTTGGAGCGTAGCTGCAGACTGTTCCCTTGTCACCAAAGAGGCAATACTCGTTGTCCGCTTTGCTTGGCTCCGCTTTGTTGACTGCTTTATACATGGAAACGGCAACTGCGGCGTCGTCATCATCGCGTGTAGGCACGCGCGTCACTCTGCACATGGCGCAGAGCCCATGTGCGCTCTGCCGCGGGGGCAGGGATGGCTTCGCGAGGAAGGCGCTTCGCGAGGCAAAAAGCCTCGCCGAGCCCTTCGGCTTGGTCCTTAGCAGAATTGCAGGCGGCGTCGGAGACACCTTGTCGAGGAGCGGTCCCTCGCCAAGGGAGAGAATCCTTGGCGAGGAGAAAAACCCTTCACGAGGGGAGAACCCTCGTGAAGCTCGCTAGGCTTGGAGAGCCTGGTCCTTAGCGAAAATTATCCAAAGAATCTTGTGGGCCCTGGCAGGCCGGCCCGTGGTACCCTGGTTTCCACTGTGCCGACAGCCGTGAAGCATGTGGCCTCGGATTTTGTTTATTTTGTATCTTTCTGAATTTTGTAATAAAAGGGGTGTGCATTGTTTCGATTGAGAGGCTGGGGCTTGGTTCCCCATTTCGAGAAAAAATGAGACAGTGGGTCCTTTATGGGTCACATACATGAAAATGCAAAATAGACCGCTGGCTTCGATGAGTCTCATTTCAAAAACCTAAAACAACAAGTATCAGTAAATTCTGAAAAGAAATCCATGTGTACATGTAGTAGTTGTGCACTATGTACTTTTTTTACACGAAAAATAGTAGGGAAGGCCCCTACTGTGTCATTTTCATTTATAAAATCGTAGGACCATATTTATAGGTATACTTCCCTATTTTATTACAAAGTATCAATCCATTGTTGCATTCCTTCTTTAAGACTAGGCTTTGCCCTATGCATAACAAGGGAAAAAAGACTCTCTAAAAACGTTAAAACATAAGTCCTAGTCTACAATATGTTCTTCAAAATAATTTTATTTCTATGGTTCCAGATAGACCAGCATCCTGTAATAAGAACCACTTTGAAGGGGATTGTGGGCATTCTTCCATTTCCATCTTAGGTTGTGTTTGGATGTTAGTATTCAGCCTTGGAATTGAATTGGAGTGAGAATACCAAATCTGAGTTGGAAATGAAATAGCCTGCAATTTCAATTCTGTTGTTTGGATGTGTATGGTATTTCCTATTGGAATCAAATGCTGAGATCCAATTCCAAATCCTATTTGGATGTACAAACCGTGGAATTTGAAATTTTGTTGAGTTTGGACAATATAAAGTTGTGTACATGTATGAAAAATAGTACTCCCTCTGATCCATAAAAAGTGTCACCCGCTTAGTACAAAGTTTGTACTACCTTAGTACAAAATGAGCGACACTTTTTATGGATCGGAGTGAGTAGTGTCTATATTGAATGTTAAGGCCGCGTCTAGGGAGCAATCGATTGCTCGTTTGCACCATCCAGCAATCGCCTAATTTGAAAAGGAAGTCTCGCCAGATTCAGAAAGTAGCATAACCCGCCCACATGCAAGCATCCATTCACCTACGCATTTAATTCCATGTGGAATTTAAAAAAAAGTCATATCTCCTAAATCATGTGTCGGAATTGCGATCCGTTTTCATCGTTGGGTCTCCCACGACGACCTCTTCAAAACTAAATTCCATTTATATATGTTTCGGCATTTTTTTTGAAAAGCAACTATAGTGTTTATGCCAGCAACTTCGTACTAACAGTTGCTTACAGTATTTTTTTTGTCTGTACTCTTATTGGGAATAAGTTGACGTTGTTAGTGTTTTAGTTAGAGCCATCCTCCCGTGGGTTACAATGTTGGTGCACTATTTTCCCCCCGAAAAGCAACTCTAGCATTTAGTGAAACAACTTCAAACTAAAAGGTGGTTACACTAGTTTAAAGTTGCTTCACTTGGTGTTTTAGTTGCAGTCATTCCTCATTTGGTTGCAATTGGAGAAGACATGATTGATGAACTCTCGTGAAATAAGTTGTTGTAGTGGTATTTTTAGTTGCGACCATCCTCCATCGGGTTGCAACTGGAGCATGCGCAGTTGCTGCACTCCTTGAATAAGTTGTGGATGCTAGTGTTTTACTTGTAGCCATCCCCACTGGGTTGCAATAGGAGCATGCATAGTTGTGCGGGTTGTGTAGTGCGCGTCGACATTGCAGAAGGGAGGGTGGAGGTCGGGTGCTCCGGTGGTGCCTGGTGGAGGTGAGGCACTCATCGGCTGCTGGTGGAGGTGGGGGCACCCGACAGCCCGAGGTGGAGGTGGTTCCTTTACGGTACTATGAAGTTGCATATTCACTAGTGGAAACAGGGCCCACGGTTTGGCCATTTCGTCCCGGTTCCCTTACGAACCAGTACTAATGGGGGCACTAGTCCCGGTTCGAATGCCCAGGGCGCCGGCCAGGGCTAGTCCCGGTTCGTAGGGGACCTTCAGTCCCGGTTCGTGATACGAACCTGTACTAAAGGGTCGCGGCAGGCGGCCGCAGGGGCGGGGCCAGCGCGAGCAACCTATAGTCCCAGTTTGTCATACGGACCGGGACTAAAGATTGACCTTTAGTACCGGTTCGTGTTACGAACTGGGACTAATATTTTTCCCCTATATCATCCCCCACCCCCCGACCCGGCCATGGCCATTTTTGAGCTCGAGTTCATCACCATTTTCTGATATATTTCCTCTCCCGAGCTCGAGTTCGTCCATATTTTTTCCCACCATTTGTCAAGATTGACGGCGCCTCATCTATCCAAGGGTTAGCACTTCCGGCATTGCTACTTAAGCTCATTTCGTTGCTACTTAGCTCATTTTCATTTTTCTAGTGCTAGCTAGGTGTTTGATAAAATGCCTAAGTTAGGGATTTCATTTGTTTTATATGCAATTTGAGCTCAAATTAAAGTATAATGTGTGGGTTTTAGTGTCGTTTGGTCCCCGTCCTTACCGCCGTCAATCGCCCGTGCCGTCCCGTCACCAGCACCACCTCGGTGAGCCTCTTGTTTTTCTCTTTTATTTTAAAAACTTATTTATATGATTTAGATGCATAGTTATTACTTGTATAATTTTCTTATGTTTTTTTATATGTATAGTGCCATGGTTTTGATATCCGCCCCCGTCGGCCCTCATCCGGTATATGATTCGGATGTGGTTAAACCGTAAATTCCAACCGACCCTATTGTCGAGTTTTTTGAAAAAGAAAATAATGATTTGAAAGCAAAATTGAAAAGAAGTGAAAATCTTTGTCTCCAGTGCCTAGAAGAGAAGATGAAATTGGAGCTCGATCTTGACGACATCGTCGATAAACACAAGATCAAGATGGATGCAATGCGCTTGAAGATTAGAAAGATTAGAAAATATGCCATTCATAAAGAGGCTTGGTATCATTATGTTGTTGGTTCAATAATTACCTTAGTTGTGATTTTGATCGTATTTGTTGTTGGGTTTAAATTCATTAGATAGTTGTATGTTAGTTTCAATTAATGTATGTTTTATGAGACTGTATTACATTTGGTCACTACTCTACTTTGGTTTTAATGTGATGAACTTATATTAATTAATTTGGTCACTATTATATATTCATGATGTAGTGTAATGGTTTTTTATATATTTATATAATGCAGATGAGCCGGCAATGGATGTACGGTGACCGGCGTTATCCCGACTTTATTAATGGCATGCATGATTTTCTCCGTGTGGCTGAGACAAACAAGCCGCCGAATGGTTTTATTTCTTGTCCATGTAGTGTCTGTAAGAATACTCAAGATTACTCTACCTCAGAAACTATTCACGTCCACCTGTTGAACTCCGGTTTCATGTCCGGTTATAATTGTTGGACCAAGCACGGAGAAAGAGGGGTTATAATGGAAGGCAATGAAGAAGAAGAGGATAATGACAACTATCCTATGTTCACTGAACACGGTGGTACTACAATGGGGGAAGACGGAGCTGAAGAAGAGCCCATTGTTGATGAGCCCGATGACGATCTTCGTCGTGCCATTCTTGAAGCGAAGATAAACTGCGGAAGTAAAAACGAGAGGTTGAAATTGGAGAGAATGTTAGAGGATCACAACAAATTATTGTACCCAAATTGCGAAGATGGACAGAAAAAGTTGGGTACCACACTGGAATTGCTGCAATGGAAGGCAGAGAATGGTACTTCTGACAAGGGATTTGAAAATTTGCTGAAAATAATAAAGAAGATGCTTCCAAGGGATAACATATTGCCCCCAGTACATACGAAGCAAAGAAGGTTGTCTGCCCTCTAGGATTAGAGGTGTAGAAGATACATGCGTGCATCAATGACTGCATCCTCTACCGCGGTGAGGAGTATGAGAATTTGAATGCATGCCCGGTATGCGGTGCATTGCGGTATAAGATCAGGCGAGATGACCCTGGTGAAGTTGAGGACGAGCCGCGCCCTAGGAAGAGGGTTCCTGCGAAGGTGATGTGGTATGCTCCTATAATAGCGTGGTTGAAACGTTTGTTCCAAAACAAAGAGCATTCCAAGTTGTTACGATGGCACAAAGAAGACCGTAAGAAAGACGTGATGCTGAGACACCCCGCTGATGGTTCGCAGTGGAGAAAAATTGACAGAGAGTTCCGGACATTTTTAGATGACGCAAGGAACTTAAGATTTAGTCTAAGTACAGATGGCTTTAATCCTTTTGGGGAGCAGAGCTCTAGTCATAGCATCTGGCCTGTGAGTCTATGTATCTATAACCTTTCTCCTTGGTTGTGCATTAAGCGGAAGTTCATTATGATGTCAGTGCTCATCCAAGGCCCGAAGCAACCCGACAATGACATTGATGTGTACCTGAGGCCATTGGTTGAAGAACTTTTAGAGTTGTGGCGTGAAGAAGGTGTACGTGTGTGTGGGATGAGCACAAACAAAATGAATTTAACCTACGAGCATTGTTGTTTGTAACCATAAATGATTGTCCTGCTCTTAGTAACATTTTAGGACAGTCAAACAAGGGATACAATGCATGCACGCACTGTTTAGGTGAGACTGAAAGTATATATTTGGGAAACAAGAATGTGTACCCGGGGCATCGTCGATTTCTTCCAAAACAACATCCCGTAAGAAAGAAAGGCAATCATTTCAAAGGTGAGCCAGATCACCGGACGAATCCTACCCGTCCTACTGGGGATGTTATATATGATATGGTCAAGGATTTAAAAATAATCTTTGGAAAGGGTCTTGGCGGACAATCTGTTCCGAATGACGCTGACGGACACGTACCGATGTGGAAGAAGAAATCTATATTGGAAAATCCTAGAGGTTCACTCTGCAATCGTCATGATGCACGTGACAAAAAAATCTCTGCGTGAACCTGCTAAACTTGTTGGGCGTGTATGGGAAGACGAAAAATACACCGGAATCACGGCAGGACCAGCAACATATGCACGAACGAGACAACCTAAATCCAGAGAAGTATCAAGGTCCTGCCAGCTACGCTCTTACCAAAGAAGAGAAGAAGATCTTTTTTGAAGTCCTTAGCAGTATCAAGGTCCCGTCTGGCTTCTCGTCGAATATAAAGGGAATAATAAACATGACAGAGCGAAAGTTCCAAAACCTACGTGATTATGACACAAATTAATTCCGATTGCATTGATGGGGCTTTTGCCAGAAAATGTTCGAGTACCCATTGTGAAGCTATGTGCATTTCTCAATGCAATTTCTCAAAAGATCATCAATCCAGTAACTCTACCAAGTTTACAGAAGGATGTGGTCCAATGTCTTGTCAGCTTCGAGTTGGTGTTCCCACCATCCTTCTTCAATATTATGACGCACCTCATAATTCACCTAGTCGAAAAGATTTCCGTTCTCGGTCCTGTATTTCTACACAATATGTTCCCCTTTGAGAGATTCATGGGAGTCTTAAAGAAATACGTTCATAACCGTGCTAGACCAGAAGGAAGCATCTCCAAGGGCTATGGAACAGAGGAGGTCATTGAGTTTTGTGTTTACTTCATTCCTGACCTTAAGCCAATCGGTGTTCCTCAATCGCGCCATGAGAGGAGACTGCGGGGAAAAGGCATGCTAGGAAAGAAAGCAACAATATGTATGGATGGGCATTCTTTCAGTCAAGCACACTACACAGTTCTACATAATTCCAGCTTGGTGGCTCCGTATATCGAGGAACATAAGAATATTTTACGCTTGAAATACCCGGAGCAACCTAAAGATTGGATTGATGTAGAACACGTAAAGAATTTCGGAGGTTGGTTGCAAACACGTCTCATTAATGACACCACTGTTGGAGAACAACTATACTTGTTGGCCAAGGCACCATTTTCGACTATATTGACTTTTCAAGGGTACGAGATAAATGGGAATACATTTTACACGGCCGACCAAGATAAAAAGAGCACCAACCAAAACAGTGGTGTCCACTTTCATGCAACAAACAACAATCGGCAAAAGGACACATATTATGGTTACATAGAGTAGATATGGGAACTTGACTATGGACCTTCTTTTAAGTCCCTTTGTTCTGGTGCAAATGGTTCAACCTGACAGGCGGGGTACATGTAGACCCGAAGTACGGAATAACTACAGTGGATCTCAAGAATCTTGGGTACGACACCGAACCATTCGTTCTAGCCAGTGAAGTGGCTCAGGTTTTCTATGTGAAGGACATGTCTAGCAGACCGAAGAAAAGAAAATATAAGCAAGCGAATACATCATACGACGAGCCAAAACGCCACATAGTTATTTCAGGGAAAAGAAACATCGTGGGAGTGGAGTACAAGACAGACATGTCAGAAGATTACAATAAGTTTGATGAAATTCCCCCCTTCACAGTGAAAACTGACCCAAGCATCGTGTTGAATGATGAAGATTGTCCATGGTTACGGCGCGATCAGAAAAAAAGGACACACACGAAGAAGTTTATACCACAACACTAGAGACAGATGTTGATGGTCATGTGTAATAATGTATGAAACGTTTTTTTTATCCTGGTTCTATGTGTAATAATCGGTAAAATAGTGTTGACTAAGGAGTTTAGGGTTTTCACTGAATAAAAAAAAACTCATTTTTCATTTTTTTTAGTGTCACGGTTTGAAATCTATGTCAAATTTACTCAACTCATCCATTTGAAATTTGAATACATTCAACATAGTCAAATTTGAAAATAACTAGTACCAAATGATTCTATATGTCCATAGCTTACGTTTGATATAAAGTTTGTCAAATTTGAACACTTAAATTAATAGAATAACATAAATCAGTAAAAAGGAAAATACAAAAAAATACAAACGACCCTTTAGTCCCGGTTCGTGGCTGCAACCGGAACGAAAGGTGGGCTTTGGCGCGCTAATTTGGCAGCGGCCCAAAAAATGGACCTTTATTCCCGGTTCGTGGCTGCAACCGGGACTAAAGTGGCCTTTGCTCCCGGTTTGTGGATGGAACCGGGACTAAAGGCCAATTAGTGCCTTTTAGGTCCTCCCCCTTCCTCTCGTCCCCCCTTATTTTGCCGCCTGGCCCAAGAAGACGAAGGACGCCGCCAGGCTGCCGCGCCGTGCTCCCGTGCCGCCGCCGTCACCGCCGCCTTCTCCTGCTCCGGTCACCGCGGCCACCCTCTTCCTCGCCGTCGAGTTTCACGAGCTAGGTGGCCGTGAATCGGCCCGCTTTTCCGTCCCCAAGTCAGGCTCCGGCGCCCTCGTCGTCCTACTGCTCGCGGCCGTCCCCCGAGCACCCAACGCCCACGTCGCCGTCCCCCGCGCGGAAGGTACGGTAACCCTATCCTCGCCCCTCCTCCCTCACTCAAAGGGCCTAAATCGCACGGCGGTCCGGTAACCCTAGATCGGCGGCGCGGTGACCCTACATCGGCGGCGGTGGAACCATGGTGGGCGGCAGGGGCATTTTACATTTAAGGGGCGGGGACAGTTGCATTAATAGTAATAAAAAGGCCTGAAGGCCATTACATTCATATATTAAAGGCCTTAAAAGGCCATTACAATTAGGCGTCCTAGTCCTCGTCGTCGGAGAGGACGACGTAGCCCGGCGCGGTCCACAGATATGATCAAAGGGTAATTTAAATTCTTATCACACTATATCGGCTTCTTTCGTTCATTTCGTGATATCAAGTAATTAATAAAACTCTTTTGTTCATTTTCTTTGCCGGGCAGAGTTTGGGAAACGTTCATAAAGGAAGAACCCGGTCAATGGAAACCGAAGCTGATATGGTCTCTGAACAAGGTAAGTAGTACTACCTAGATCCGCGTATCTCTTTAATTCTAGTTTCAATACCATTATCATCAATTGTGTTATCATCAATAAAGAGGTACGTAAACATTATTCACAATTTTATTTTGTTACCATCAATTGTGTTGAGTTTCATTCATAATTGTTTTTCTCCTTCTTTTAAAGGTTGCAAGGAACCGGAACGCCCTCCTACCAAATGACCGCATAAAAGCAATTGCGGAGAAATTGGCGGGATTTCTCCTTGCGGAGGTCATACCTGCAAACGGAGAATACTACTACCGACATAAGTGATCTCCACGTACTAATGATGATCTCCATGTAATTAAGTACTTTATACGGAAACATGATCTTCATGTACTACTTAATTTGTATGTGTTATATATATATGCATCAACGTGATCAACGATGGAAACTATTCAAAACCCCTAAACCTCAAAACCTGAAAAATATTCGAAAAGAAAAAAAAGGGCCTAACGTTAGTCCCGATTCGTGTTAAGTACCGGGACTAAAGGTGTCCAACCCCGTGGGCTCCTCCGTGGCCATGTGGGAGGGCCTCTTATCCCGGTTCGTGGACAACCGGGACTAGGGGGGGGGGGGGGGGGGGGCTCTAGTTCCGATTGGCTAGTCCCGGTTGCCCAACCGGAACTAAAGACCCTCTAGAAGCGGGACTAGTGCCCCGCTTTCCACTAGTGATTCTTGCTGATAAGTTGGCTACTTGGTAGGCAATTACAAGTTGCTGGTCACAGTACTAAAGTTGCTACCCCTAGTACTAAAGTTGCTTCTCGAAAATAAAATTTGTCAAAACATATACAAATGAGATCTAGTTTCGAAAATCTCGTCGCGAGAAGGCTAACGGTGAAAACGATCATAATTTTGACTCACGGTTTAGAAGTTATGACTTTTTTTTAAAGCAAAGAACAGAAATAGCTGCGATGTCTACACATGCATGTGGGCCACGGGTCAATGCTTTCCGCTGTCGGAACCGAGCGGCTCTCCGTCTTGATCACGCGGATTAAATGGATGGAACTGAACAGGTCTCAGACGACATGGGATCGCTCGTTCATGTCAAATAGTATCTGTGCACTTTTTAGCCATTGGGTATTATTTTTCACACATACAACAACAAGAACAGAAGGAGATCGCAATCATGAAAAACACGTATGACATAATATTTTTCAAACCTAGCAGCGTGAACACTTGATCAAAATTTCTTGTAAGTATCTGCATATGATAATTTGCAAACCTAGCAGCGTGAACACTTGATAAAAATTCAGATCAAGTATACAGCCGAGTGGAGGAACTCTGAATTCAGAAACACATATAATTCAGATCCAGCAGGGAACACGTCACTGGAGGACCAGCTCGCTGTGGCCTGCACAGGCTTCTTGGAGGGCATGGGGAGGGTCGTTGGGGGAGCAGAACATCGCCGGAGCCCGGAGTTTCCGGACCGTACGGGGACGGCGGCGCTCACGGTTGGACGACTTGAAGGGCTTGGGCGAGGGGCGTGGAGGAGCAGCACATCGTCGGAGCTCCTCGACGCCACGGTCGGACGGACCCGAGGCCAGGGCAGGACGGCCTTGTGCCCTCCAGCCGCCGTGTCCCCTCCGGCCGCCATTTCCCCTCCCACCATTGATCTAGGGTTAGAGGGACGGGCTATTACGGGAGAGATGACCGACGGAGAAGATGAACTCGAAGGAAGAACGGGGAGGAGGGACAGAGCGAAGGCCGAGGGAAGGTGAGGGAGCTCGCTTACCAGCGCCGCCGCCGCTGTCGCGGGCGGGCGAGCGACCGAGCTCTCTATCGCGGCGAGGAGCTCCCGAGCTAGCGATGTTGCGGGAGTAGCGAACTGGTAATTCCACGCCAATACGGAGGGGAGAGGTTTAGTATTGCGGGAGCCCAACTCGACACACGCGGAAGTGAGCTTGGAATTTGCTGCGATTTCCAGCCCCCAATACCATGGACACCCAAATACGTGAATTCGGGCCTCCAAATTCTAGATACTCGCTCCGTCCCAAAAAAGATATTATAAGTTTGTCTAAATTTTGATGTACCTAGACATGATTTAATATATAGATAAATTCAAATTTGGACATATCTATGACATCCTTTTTAGAACCGAGGTAGTAGAAAATCCAGACCTCAATACCAACATCCAAACACAGCCTTAAGGAGTTCAATTATAGGCAACTCATTATTACATTCCATGTTTAGAAAAAAAAAATGAGATCTGTGGGCACTAGCACCCAGGACTTTTTTTTATAGAAGGATCCCACCCGGGTGAGGCTCCAGAAATCCGCTCCCGACGGGAGTCGAACCCTGGGCGCGGGGATGTGCCACTGCGACCCTTGCCACCAGGCTACTGCCTAGTTCTCATTCCATGTTTAGCTTCCACCAGAATTGTTGACTGAACTCACAGCTGAAGAAGAGATGTTCCATAGATTCATTATTACATTCTTCATATAGAACACAGACAGTTGATTGGATATGAAAAAAGTCCTTGTTAAAAGGTCTCTAGTATTAAGTCTGTCCAGAAGGAGAAGCCAGAAGAAGAATTTCTGCTTGGGGAGTGCTGTGGATTTCCAAATCCATTGGAATGGTTCAAGTGCTTTAATACTTGGAGATAGAGCATCATATACTTTTTTGCATGAGTATCCTCCTTTCTATTCGAATTTCCAATTGTCATTTTCTGCTGCTTGAGTCTCCAAGTGATGCATTATAATCTGAAGCAGGGTATCACATTCCTAAGATGAAATCATAGATAAAGGGAGATCGAAATGTTCAAAGATATCATTATTTGCAACAGTCATAAATTCTTCCAAGCTAATATCCTCCTTTTTGGAAAAGGATAATAGGTGTGGAAAATCTTTCATAGCAGTTGGATTCATCCACCGATCCTTCCAAAGTCTGACAGTTTTACCATTTCCAGCCTGAGTATTTGTTAATCTCATAAATTGGCTCCATAAAGTCAAACATTCCCTCCATCAGAATGATCCACATGGGTTCTTTACTTGTGGTAGTTTATGATTGCTATAGTGATCTTGCAGATAACATGAACCCATGGAATATCCAATTTGTTCATGAACTTATAGAGGTTCTTCATTATCAAGGCAATGTTTTGCAGTCTAAGATTTTCTACTCCAAGTCCACCTAATGTTTTAGGGAGACAAACTTTCTCCCACTTCACTAGGCAGTTACCTTTTTTCTCAATGTCCTTTCCTTTCCATAAAAAGTTTCTGGCAGAGTTTTCCATACGATCAATAAATCCCAAGGGTTATTAGTATGTGAGCTACAATAACAAATACATGGATTTACAATGTATCTACTATGTGCTATTATAGATCCACATATTTTTTGTACTGTAGCTCACAAAAAACTTAATGCAAATTTTACATAAGCAGAGGGGTCTCCTAGCCGACTTTTGTGTGTATAAAGACAAAATTCGGGTCTAACACCATTTTTTCACAATATATGTTATTGTCCTTTTTTACATAGCAGACATAAAAATATCGATTTTCTACGAAACGACCATGTAAACATATAGAATATAGAGTTCTGGGTGCTGAATTTTTGTTGGATTCTTTTTATATATTTCAAACTATTTTTTCTGGTGGCATATGCTCCCATGTGTGAATTTCATGAGGTATAGCGCTTAGGGCATCTCCATGGGGAGTGCCTAAATTGTGTCCGGCACACCTCCATTGGAGGCCCAATTGGAGGGTGCCGGACACTTGTCCGGCGCTTTTTTTTCCCTCCCACACCGGCACCCCCTAAACGGCCGGACCCAAACTCAATTAGAAAAATAAATGTTCCAATTTCATTTAAATTTTGTTATATATTACAATATTTGAACAAAATTAAGCCCTAAACTAAACCTAAATCTACTCTGAACTGGCGGACCAGTCGAAGGTGTCGTCATTGTCGTCGCTGTCGTCGAGGAGGATGAGGGTGGAGGACGAATCGGCGTAGGAGGTGGATGCGCCGTCGTGATGCGCCCGGGAGGTGGATGCGCCGTCGTGATGCGCCCGGCAGGTGGAGGCCGAGGCCGCCATCTGCGCCGAGCGCTCCACGGTCTCCAGGAAGCCGGGGGAGTCCCGCTCGATCTCGCTGACCGACGCCACCAGAGCGAAGCTGAGGCCGGGGATGTCGCCGTCGTGCGCCTCGTCGTCTAGTGCGGGTGGCACCTCATACCCCGCCGGAAGCACCGGGGGCTTCACGTCCTCCGGCTTCTCCTTGACCTGCCGCATCGGGACGTCGTCGCGGCGGCGCAGGCGGAGACTCCCGCGTGGTGGCGACCGGCAATTCTGCACATCCCGTATCACCACACGCCGCCGTCTCTACGTCGTCCTCCTCCACTGCTGCCGCTACTCCCACCGCCGCCACGGGAGTAGAGGGAGAAGCAATCGCCACGTCACTGACGCTTCGGTGGCGGCGGTGCTGGTGCCGGGATCGGCATTAGCATGAACGGGGTAGGGTTTCCCGTCTGGGCGTGGCGGCGGGCGGCCGCGATGGCCGATGCCACTGTGTGGCCGGTGCATCCCCACTAGCGGTTGCGGCCTTCCGTGTTCCAGCGATGATCAGGACGGGGAGGGTCGTAGAACTCCACCGCCTCGTCGCGCTCCCGGGAGAGGCGCACTCACCAGACGGCCTCGTTGTCGGCCGCGTTCTCCGGGCGGAGGCGCTCCTCCGCGGTCATCGCGTCCCGCCACTCGAGGATGACGCGGCGTAAGGCCTCCGGGCCGTTGGGGAGCGGCAGCATGGCGAGGCCGCCGTAGCTGATGACCCAGTTCTTGTGTATGACGGGCGGGCCATATCTGTCGGAGGCTCGGGTAGGACAGTGTCCGGCACCGCGAAGGCAGCCCCCAAAGTTGGAGGCCATGTTCGCGGTGCCGGACAGAATTTAGACCGGACAAAGGGTTTGCGACCCCCGGTGTGGCCTGTTTTTCTGTCCGGCGTCCGAGATTTACGGCCTCTTTTACGACCCCGTGGAGATGCTCTTACATATTTGTATCGGGCATTGTGTGTAATTAAGGAGAGTAGGTCCATATGTAATGGATGTGTCTACTCCTCATACGGTGTAACCCAAGTGACACAAAAGCCGACCGGGAGACCCCCTCTGTCTCTTTCCCTCTCCGCACACACAGAACGACATCTTTTTCCATTTCTATATATAAGTCTGCCAGCTGGGCACGAATATTGATGCTGGTCAGTGATAAAAATAATCTGCAATGGATGCTATTTTGTTCACCGCAGCAGCTGCAAAGTGTACGCTGCAGTCTCAGCTCGACAACGCAGCGCATGCACGTACAATGTGACGTGCATCTCACATGCATAGGTAACCGTGCACACTGCATCTCCCTGCATGCAGCTTAATAGTCAAAGCTGCATGGCCCCCTGCCAGGAGACCAGTTAGACTCGAATATTGCAGGTACTGAAAAAACTCGGCATTTTGCAATCATATTCATCTGAACGTTACATATTTTGATTCACTTTATTACAAGAAAACAAACGATTTTTTTCCGAGAGGTTTGAATGGTTGAGAAAAAATCGGTAGAATGTGGTGCCAAAAAATCCTTAGGAAAAAAAATCATTATCAAACAACTCATATAGGAAGATTCGTAAGATTTATGCAAGGCACCGAAATCCTATAAAAAGTAACTTTTGAATCAAGTACTCCAGTATGCATGATTCTTCTGTAACAGTCTCGCCCCACCAAATCGACGGATGAAAAAAAAAAAGAAACATAGGCGGCTGCTAGGGTTTACCTAGCCGCCGCCATCTGCCGCCTCCGTCTTCTCCGCCGGAGTTTGACGGGTCCCCGCCTACTCTGACTGCCGCTCTGGCGGCGGGAGGGGGTGGGGACCTTGGACTTGCGCTCGGCGCTGTTATAAGGTCCCTAATGTTAGGGTTTGGTTTTGGTTTTTGGTCTCCATAGCGGCATCGACATGGTGGTGGCGACGATGGCGTCTTGGAATAAGGTCTCTCCGGCCTCTCCCTACCTCGTCAACGTTTCTGACGTCGGCGAAGGGGCAGCGAGAGTAGGTGCTGGTAGATCTGTTGGTTTCCCATGGATCTTGATTCTTGACAGTTGGTGTGTCGTTCAAGGTAAGTTGTTTGCTGGTCTATGGTGGGACATCTTCGATCTCTTTGTTCGTTTGGATCTACGGTAAGGTTCGGTTTCTCCAACCCTCTCGATTGGTGGTGGAGGATTGCAAGCCTGCGCTGCTGCTTGGGGTGTGTCCCCAGTCGATGTTCCATATGCGTTTATTCGATCTCGTCGTATGCGGCGGGTGTCTATTGCGGCCTTTAAAGCCTTGGTTGGCGAGGGCGTATGCAGGTGGCCCAATCCTTTGTTGCTTGTTCAGTGTATGTTTGAAGCTCCGACAGCCGACGATCGATGTGAGTAAGAAGACGATTAGTATGAGTTTCATTATATTTTTATTTTGTACTGGCCGAGTTGTGTCGAGTTGTAACTCCTCTGTACCAGTTGTTTTCCTTACTCAATATAAAATATAAGATGACTTCGGATGTCTTTCAAAAAAAATCGACGGATGAAGATATTTGACAGTACGAATCTCAGTTATCCCCTCCGCGGGCTCCGGCTAGGTGTGATTTTTTCTCGATTTCTTGATCATGCGCGCTTTTGTTAATCTGATCATGGTTCCCAGCGAAGCAAGGAGCACCTTTGAGCTAGGCACGGATGGATGGATGGGTGGTAAAAGTACTTACAAGTTAACAGCTATCTATCCTATCAGGATGCATGATAACCACTATCAGCAACTGATGCTGACACCTTTCGAAATCATGCCTGCCTGCTTCCTTGTGGCTCCGTCGACAGCCTTGCCCTAGCCAAAAAGCTGCACCAAAACATTGTTTGCATATATCCTGCTCAGCCATATGATATGATGTATATAGACTGTACACCATGCATATGTAAAGTGGTAATTGCAGTTCAGATTCAACTTGGCTAACCCATGGCAAATTTGGCAACGCAACCCTGGGAAACTATAAGTTATTGTGTTATGTTATATTCTCATTTGTCGATAATTATGGCAGGTATTAATGATTTTGTTTAGTACTATTTGTAAGTCGACTCTAGACACAAATTGAGATTTGTGTAAACATGGAGGTGTAAGAAGATCTTCATCTATCGGCTACGAACGTTGATTGAGAACTAACTACATAAGTTGAGTGAGAAATAACCACCTCCCTTTGCTTAGGACGAACAATTGATAGAAAAGCTAGCTATATGTATGAAACCGTGGAGTTTATGCCAAGTCTTCACTATTAAATGGGAGTTTGTGGCGTTCATCTCACCTCCACCCCCATCCCACCTCAAAAACCCTCCAGTTTCACACATGTGGGCCAGAATAAAACCCACGCTATATTTGACATCACATATACTACCTCTGTTCCATAATATAAACATTTTTAACGGGAGCTCCTATACCTGCTCTTAGCAAGAGAGAGCTCGCGCTGTGGGCGGGGGTCCGGCCCATGAATAGGTATGACTTATTTATTTTTTATCCTTTCTATTTTTTTCTTATTTCTTGATTATTTATTTTCCTTTTTCTAGATAATGACTGAATTTATTTAATCCAATTTTTCTTAAATCTGAACCATTTTCAAAAATGAATATATTTCAAATCTGAACATATTTTTATAAATATTAACCATTTTTAAAGTATGAGTATTTTCGAAATCTGAACTATTTCTTAAAAATGAACATTTTTTCTTCTAAAATGAACAATTTTTAAATCTGAACCAATTTCAAATATGAGTATTTTTCAAAATATGAAACATTTTCAAATCTGAACATTTTTCATATGTGAACATTTTTTAAATGAAAATTTTAAATTTGAACATTTTTTAAATCTTAACATTTCCAAAAATAACAATTTTTTGGATGAATCAAAAATAGCACTGAACCAAAAAATACTGGTGAACCAAAAATGTCGGTAAACCAAAAATAATAGTAAACCAAAAATGTTGGTGAACCGAAAATAATAGTGAACCAAAAAGGAACCAAAAAAAAGTAGTGAACCAAAATACCGGTGAACCGAAAATAATAGTAAGCCAAAAATGTCGGTGAACCAAATAATAGTGAACCACAAATGTCGGTGAACCGAAAATAATAGTGAACCAAAAATTAACTAAAATTTGGATGAACCCAAAATAGTAGTGAACGAAGAATACCGGTGAACCGAAAATAAGAGTGAAACAAAAATGTCGGTGAACCAAAAATAATAGTGAACCAAAAATGCCAGTGAACCGAAAATAATACTGACCTGAAAAAGGAACAAACATTCGGATGAACCGAAAATAATAGTGAACCATACAAAAATTGGCGAACCGAAAAGGAACCAAAATTCGGATGAACGAAAAATAGTAGTGAACCAAAAATACCTGAACTGAAAATAATAGTGAATAAAAAAACTAAAATTCGTTTCAACCAAAAATAATAGTGAAACCAAAAATACCGGTGAACCGATAATAGATTTTTGAAAAATGGTTCATATTTGAAAATTATTCATTTTGAAAATGGTTCAAAATTTAAAAATATTCAAATGTTAATTTTTAGAAAAGGTTCAATTTTTTAAAATTACAAAAAAAAAAGAAACAGAAAAAACAAAAGTGAAAACAGGAAAAAGAAAAAAGAAAAGAAGAAGAAAATGAAAACGAAAAAAAAACAGACCAATATGGGCCGGCCCATGTTGGAGCCTTGTGCAAGCGAGTCCAAACTACGTCTCGCAACGGGCGAGAAATAGTGGTTGCGCTTGTTGGACGTGTACATGTAGGACACGTCTAGTCGGCCGCAATCAAGGAGGTTTAGTTTTATTTTCTAAATTGTAAACCCTAGCTTGGCAACCAAGCAACCTCTTTGTACTATATAATCCCATCACGGGATCCAATCAATCCAAGTGCAACAATTGCAATTGCCTCCATGGTATCATATTAGGTTTTCGATCCTCTAAGCCCTATGGCGCCGACACAGCCCACCCCCGCCGAAATTGCGGCCGAGGCCGCCGCGCTCCCAAGCATCCGCGCCACCGTACCGGTCACCCTCGAGCTCTCCACCTCCAACTTCCTCCAATGGTGAGGCATGTTCTCCGACGTCGTCGAGAAGTATGCCCTCGAAGACCATCTAGATGAGAAGGAGCACCCCACCGATCCCACGCCGCAGTGGAGTCGGAACGACGCCATCGTCCGATCGTGGCTCAACAGCACCGTCGCGCCCGAGCTTCTCGCCATGGTCGTCGACACCACCACGCCACTTCCTGCGCACTCCTTATGGACGCGTCTCTCCAACATCTTCCACGACAACGCCGAGACCCGCTCCTCCTACCTCGAGCAAGAATTCCACGGTCCCCAACAGGGGTCCATGACCATGGCCAATTACTGCCGCAAGCAGAAGCTTCTCGCCGACGAGCTCAATGCTTTGGGCACAACCATCACCGACAAGCGTCTCGTGCAGAACACACTTCGCGGACTTGGATCTGGACTTGCCTACATGCGCACCCTAACCCTCAAACAGCGCCCACTGCCGTTGACGTGGGTGTACCCTTTGGGTGTCCCACGGTTTGGATACTTGGTGTTCATGCATCGTCGTGGCCTGCGGAACAAGGCCGAAAGGAAGGCCCATACCGAAGGAAACAAGCCCAAGATAAGCTAAGGTTCATGTCGGTTATGAATTGTAACCCTAGTCGGTAGAGGACTCCCGAGACCCAGCCCTACTATTTAAGGGCTGGGAGGGCTACCGGCTAGGGACAGGTTGATACTAGCCACCGAAACCCTAGCGAGATCGCATCTCTCGGTCTCGCCATTGTAATCCCTCTGTAAGCTCCATCCATCAATACCAGACAAGCAGGACGTAGGGATTTTACCTTCGGGGGCCTGAACCTGGGTAACTCTTGCTTGTCAGCCGACGAATCTACCAACACCACCATCTTCTCCTCTTTTCTAAACCCAAGGATGACCTCCGAGGGATTTGGCGTGGTAACCCCACATCAATTGGCGCCGTCTGTGGGAAAGACTGGTGTTGGATCTACGGATTCAGCGGCTTCATCATCGACAACTCGTGACTCGCCAAATCTACAATCGCCGATCTTCTTCGGCTCCCTAGGATTCAGCCCGCACTCGCCGGTCACTCTTCCGGCCTTCGCGGATCTGCACGCAGGCGTGGATGTAAGCTTCGGCGAGCTGCGCTTCTTCGTCAACAAGTGGGGCACTCTCCGCCTCACGGACGCACTGCACCCTGCGTCAACAACACCCGCTACTTCATCGACTGCCGCGGTAGAGTCCGCCCCATCAATGAGTTCTCAGGCAATTCGCTCAAGGAGATCGCGTCGTTCTCGACTGCGACAACGCGATCTTCATCGCCAACCACCACTCTCGCGCGCACGACTGAGTGGGCAGTCGTGCCCTATGCTTCATCGACTCCGCCATCGAGCCCTTCGGACTTCGCCAGTGGAAATCAAGCAAACTTCGAGTCCGTCTTTGGAGACGACTCGGACCTGGAGGAAGTTCCGCGCATCCTCCCCATGCAAGAGTACATGCCGCGGGACCAGTCGCAGGACCAGTCGCGGGAACGACCATCATAACAGCAGCATCACCAAGCGCTCCACCCGAGCCACGCACATACCCATTCACAGTAACTCTGCAGAACGGATGAACTCAGCTTCATATCACCCAAGCTATGGGTGAAAAGGCAATAAAGGGCGTAGCAGATGGTTCTCCGACAGAGGATGCCACGGCTGAAGACCTGCAATGTTACCAGTACCTGCTATGACAGGAAAGCATCAAGCTAAAGGAGCAGGAGAGAGTCCTTGCAGAAAGACGAAGGCAAGCTAGCCTGTCAAGCGCATGATGGGCGGATTTATCCGTCCAATCATCAGGGCGATCTCAACCCTCTCGCGACCGGCCTCGCTATCTACGTATGCCGGAGGGAGCAAGGACCACCGTCACTCGCAACCTGGAGGACTCCTTCATGTCTCTGGATGACGGAGGAATACAATTCCCAAAACAGCTACCGGCGATCTCATGTCGGTGGCTACGTACCTGCAAGCGACACAACCTCCGGAGAACGATCCTAGGGTAGCTTTGCACCGCCAGCAAATAAAATTCGTCAGCATGACGGGTGCGGAGTTGATACCAGAAGAACCACCACAACCAGCCGCAGGTGTAGTGGCTGCTAACAACGCACCTCCACGACGCCAACAAAGC
>QRDG01000303.1:0-29198 GCA_012064385.1 Puccinellia tenuiflora | reverse complement strand
TCAACACCTTCCATGGAATCGTGCCAGGGCGGCGGTGTACCCCCTGGGCACGATAACGCTCGACGTCATCTTCGGCGAGCCAAAGAACTTCAGGAAGGAGAAAATAGAGTTTGAGGTGGTAGACTGGAAGTCGCAGTACCATGTCATCCTCGGGCGACCAGCTTATGCCAAATTCATGGCAGTACCACATTATGCCTACCTCAAGCTCAAGATGCCAGGACCTTATGAAACTATCACCGTCAACGACGATTTCGAGCGGTCCGACGAGTGCGACCGCAAGTTCAACAAGATCTCCGAGTCGTTTGGAGCCAGGAGCTGGCACTCACCAACGATCGCACCCTCTTCCCTGAGGGCAAAAAATCATCATCCGAGTCGTCCTTCAATGCGACCAACGACACAAGGGCGCCACCAAATACATCCGACTGACCCTAAGAAGACAGCCCTCATCTCGACAAGCTTGCCNCAAGTCCACCAGGGGTGCCGTCGTCAACTATGCCCTGGATGATGCCAGGAGCTCCGCCAGCTGCTCCAACAACCGCCCCGACATATGCTGCTCCGCCACCATCTTTCGACCAGGGACATCTCATGCAGGGGTTCAACACTATGTCTCTCACACCACCATCATCAAACGAGTGGATCATGGACTCAGGCGCCTCCGCTCACATGACCGGCAATCAGGGTAACCTCTCGCACATCATCCCCTCTAATCTCCTTTCCCACATCTCATCATAGGCAATGGTCAATCCCTTCCCATCGCACAAATCGGCCACACAACCCTTTCTACTCCTAACCACTCTTTCTTTCTTAACAATGTCTTAGTTACACCTAACCTCATAAAAAATCTAATTTCCGTTCGTAAGTTAACCACTGATAATCTTGTTTCTGTCGAATTTGATCCTTTTGGTCTTTCTGTGAAGGACTTCCGCACCAAGAACGAGATCGTCAGGTGCAATAGCTCTGGTGACCTGTACCCCTTCTGGTGGCTGTCTTCCCCTGCGCATGCTCTCTCCACCACCACGTCGTCTTCAACCTTGTGGCATCGTCGCTTAGGACATCTTAGTAGTCAAGCTTTGTCGCACCTAGCAAGTGTTTTTTCTTTTCCTTGTAATAAAAACGCCACCGATGATCATTTATGTCATGCTTGTCAATTAGGAAAACATGTTCGCCTACCCTTTGATACATCATCTACCAATACAAATCATCCTTTTCAACTCATCCATTGTGATCTATGGACATCGCCTCTTCCTAGTGTGTCTGGTTACAAATATTATCTCGTTGTGTTAGATGATTTCACTCATTACCTTTGGACTTTTCCCTTGCGCGCAAAATCCGACACTTTTTCCACCCTCAAACACTTCTTCGCATATGTATCCACTCAGTTTAATACGACCGTACAATCAGTTCAATGCGACAATGGTCGTGAATTTGACAATACCGCTGCTCACCTATTTCTCCTCTCTCTCGGTGCCACCCTTCGCATGTCCTGTCCTTACACCTCTTCCCAGAACGGCAAATCCGAACGTATCATTCGCTCTACAAATAACATAGTCGCTCCCTTCTTTTCCAAGCAAGCATGCCACCCACCTATTGGGTTGAAGCTCTCCACACCGCCACTTTTCTCTTCAACCTACACCCCACCAAAACCCTTCAACATTGTACGCCATATGAGGCTCTTCGTGGTCTCCCTCTAGCTCTTGATCATTTACGTGTTTTCGGTTGCCTTTGCTATCCTAATCTTTCCGCTACAGCACCACACAAACTTGCTCCACGCACAACCGCGTGCGTCTTCCTAGGGTATCCCTCTAACCATCGCGGCTATCGTTGCCTTGACCTCGCCACACATAAAATAATAATCTCTCGCCATGTAATTTTTTACGAAAATACCTTCCCTTTTGCCAAACAATCCACTACAACACCTACATCCACTGATTTTTCCTTTCTCGATGATCACCCTCCCATCCTTCCACCCAACATTACCCAACCTACACCGCTGCCGCAAACCCCACCGACACCTGAACCCCACACTCCTCCTTCTCAATCCGTTCCTCCTACTTCGCCCGTGGTTTTACCCCCTGTTGGTCCTCCCCTGGTTGACAATACTCACTCTATGTTCACCCGTGGCAAACGTGGCATGTCTAAACCGGTTAACCGTCTTAATCTTTTGGCTGATGTTCTTAGCCCGCTACCCAAGAGCTACCGGGGCGCTCTCAAGGACCCCCATTGGCACAATGCTATGATGGATGAATTCAGTGCTCTGCAGAATAATCAGACATGGGATCTTGTTCCTCGTCCACCTGGCGCCAACATCGTAACTGGCAAGTGGATCTTTCGGCACAAGCTTAAACTGGATGGCTCATTGGACCGTTATAAAGCCCGTTGGGTCCTGCGTGGGTTCACTCAGCGTGCAGGTGTTGATTATGGAGAAACCTTCAGCCCGGTTGTCAAACCGGCCACTGTCCGCACTATACTTTCTCTTGCCATCGCGCAAGATTGGCCGGTTCATCAGCTTGACATCAACAATGCTTTTCTACATGGTACTCTTGCCGAGACGGTCTATTGTGCACAGCCGTCAGGATTCGTCGATCTCTCCAAACCTGACCATGTTTGCCGTCTCAATAAGTCTCTCTATGGACTTAAACAAGCGCCGCGTGCCTGGTATAGCCGCTTCGCCGATCACCTGCTGCGCCTTGGATTCGTCAGCTCCCGAGCGGATCCTTCACTCTTCATCTACAACAACAACATTGAGCTTGTTTACTTGTTGTTGTATGTCGATGATATAGTTCTCACAGCTTCATCTGAGCAGCTTCTTCGAAGAACCATCACGGCTCTCGAGCGTGAGTTCTCTCTCAAGGATCTTGGCACATTGGATTATTTCCTCGGAGTCGCAGTTACACGATCCTCAGATGGCATGTTCCTATCCCAGCGGCAGTACATCATCGACATCCTTGACCGTGCAGGCATGAGTGAGTGCAACCCATGCTCCACTCCCGTTGATACACAGTCTAAGCTCTCAGCTGCTGGCACCACCGTCGCTGATCCGTCTGCCTATCAAAGCCTGGTGGGTGCTCTCCAGTACTTGTCTTTTACAAGACCAGACATCGCCTATGTTGTGCAACAGGTCTGTCTATACATGCACGACCCTCGGGAACCGCATCTCAATGCGGTCAAGCGGATTCTCCGGTATCTACGTGGCACCGTCGACCATGGACTTCAGATATTCCGCTCATCGCCTGCATCGCTCACCGCTTACACTGATGTTGATTGGGCTGGCTGCCCCGATACTCGCAAGTCCACCTCAGGCTATGGTGTTTTCCTTGGTGATAATCTGGTTTCTTGGTCGTCGAAGCGTCAGCAAACTGTCTCTCGGTCAAGTGCGGAGGCTGAATACCGCGGTGTTGCCAATGTCGTTGCTGAAGCTTGCTGGCTACGACAGCTCCTATCCGAGCTCCGCCGACCTCTACAGCGAGCTACGGTGGTCTACTGCGACAACATCTCTGCCGTCTACCTTTCGACGAATCCGGTTCAACATCAATGAACCAAGCATGTGGAGATTGACCTATACTTTGTTTGTGAGCGTGTTGCCTTTGGAGATGTTCGTGTTCTCCATGTTCCGACGTCTTCTCAGTATGCGGATATCTTCACAAAAGGATTGCCGTCAACTATTTTCACAGAGTTTCGCTCCAGTCTGAACGTCCGCTCTGCTCCCGCTCCGACTGCGGGGGGGTGTTAGACGTGAACTACAAGTCAGCCGTATTCAAGGAGGTTTAGAATTAGTTTAGATCATTTCTAAGTTGTAATCTTTTTCCTTTGCGTCCAAGCCACCCCCTTGTACTACTATATAATCCCATCAAGGGATCCAATCAATCTAAGTACAACAATTGCAATTGCCTTCAAATACCTCCTTGGGTGATGGAGCGTGGACAGCCAGCTGGTCCTCGGGTGGTAGCAGGCCCTGCTGGCGGAGCTTGACGAGGTGAGCATCCTTGATCGAGGACTTCGCCCAATCCCCGGTGCTTTTCTTCAGGCCAGCGGCGGATGCAGATGCGCTGGCCGCAACCTTCTTCAGCGGCTGCGTCAGTCGCGGCGGAGTCCATGGTTGTAGCAGCTCGCTTGGAGCCTGCACCCTTCTTCATGATCAAGGATGGAGGGGCGAAAGTGCAGAGAGCTTGAGCGCAAGAACAATGGGGGACGAGGCGCAAGGAAGAAGATGGGACAGGAGCGGCGCAGTAGGCAAATTGGCAAGTAAAAATTACGCCAGCACCGCCCTCTCTATTTACCACAAACCGCAATCAATCGCAGCCGTTGATACAAGGATATGCTGCCAGCAAACAGATCTGGCTGTACACGTGGCACGCGTGGACAGCAACCGTCGCAGGCCACGCTGCCCACTACGCACGTAAAACGAGGAAGCCATCATTATGCGGCGAAAATTTCGCTACGAGCGGTCAAATCGGAACTGAAGCGGCGTCCTCTGCAGTCAAACACTGACAGTGGGACCACGCCGATACGTCTTGTCAAGACTCTGGGCACACGCAAACAACGTCATGCATGACATCTTCCCTGTGACAACCGTTGGATACCAAAAAAGACACTCGAGGGATAATTCGACTGATACAACACAAAACATTAAATTGGTCTTTCGACTGCGGAAAGAGATGACATTCGAAGGTTCTTCGACTGAAGCATAATACTCCCATCGGGAACGTATCAAAAATTTCTTCAACTAAAATATGCAGGATAAAAGAATTTGAGATTATCCTCCATTACAAGCAATACAGCATAATCTCGGGGGCTACTCCCATCGGAAGCACTGTCGTGCACCCGATAGAATGCAGGAAAAATTTCTTTGACTAACATATGCAATGTAAAAAGAGTTTGAGATTATCCTTGATTGTAAGCAATAAAGCATAATCTCGGGGGCTACTTCCATCGGGAGCGCTGTCGCGCACCCGATAGAGCAAAGGCAAAAACAGCAGTCGACAAAGACTCGACTCAGCTATTAAGCAAAAATTTAACACAAAAATCATATTCCATAAATTCCCGAGTTGCGTCAGTCGCAAATACCTCGGATGCTGCATACGCAAATGCAAAGGTAAGACCCGCCGATCCGTCGAGTTGGGCTAGGGTCTAGGGACCACTCCTGCAGTGTTAATCCTTAAAACTTTCCGTGTCAGCAGACATGATGAAAAATCCCGACGGACGCGTTGGGTATCAAAGTTAAAACTGCAGAACGATTCAGTAAGACCTCAACGGCTTGAGTCGAGTCTGACCAGTATGTTCCAGTTCGAGTCCGGGGACTCGGGTTTGATTGAAGGCTAGTAAGGTTTTGCCCAAATGTGCAGTTAACCGGTCCCGATCCGTCGAGTGAACCGGGCCTACTAAGTCATTATCCCTTGATAATCATAAACAGAAAATCACAGTCAAATATCAACATAGCCATACATAAAGCATTCTCCCAAGATAAGAAGCTCTACATTGACGACAGGATAATGTGTTATTTCTGTGTGGTTGGCGTGTACTGTGAAATTAGCTGGTCCAAGTATATGTTATGGTACTGTGACATAGCAATGCTTGAGGAACTAGGAGAACCGATGCCAAGACAAATATCACCTGCTACAATCCAACTATTTAATCAGATTTGGAAAGATAAACAAATCATACCAAGAGTACAAACTTTTGCTTGGCGTTTTCTTCGTAGGGCGATTCCTACAGGAGCTAGAGCGAGTAAGTTCTCTAGACACATAAGTAAAATATGCTGTAGGTGCGGACTGGAGGAGGACGATACCCATCTTTTCTTCACATGTCACTTTGCAAGAGCTGCATGGTTTAGCTCTCCTTGGTTCATACGCACTGATCTTGTCACACAGAACTGTACCTCTTTAACACAAATTCTTCTTAACCTGTTGAATATGAATCACCCTCATGCCACTTTGCCAAACATTATAACTCTTATGTAGTGTATATGGAAGTCTAGAAATGATTGCCTTTTTGATAGAAATAAAGGAGAGCCTTATCAGATCAATCTCAATGCTCAGGCTCTTCAAAACAACTTAGAACTATGCAATCTTGTTGAATCTGACTTGCAGGTGCAGCAACAGGTTCAACCACCCTCCCAGAACACCTTGGAGCCGGTTGGCACCCCACATCAGGGCTGCACACTTCAGTCTGATCTTCTTATTGCAGGTGCAAGAGTGTTTGCTGATGCTTCATGGAAAAGCAAGAAAACTCCAGCTGCTGCAGGTACCACAGTAACAGGAATCAGTGTATTTCTTCAATACAAGGCAAACGGTTACAACTTCAACATCATGATCCAAGCCTCCACTCCTTTCTTGCCTTCGGTCCTTCAAGCCGAGGCCAAAGCACTGCTACTTGCAGCCAAGCTTGCGGAGTTCCTGAGTCCTGACCATGTTCCTCATCGTCGACCGCGCGGACGGACGGAGGTCGGCGACCGCCATCCTTGGGTCTCGTGCCTGGAGGAGGCATCCCCATTCCAAGCATGCGTGGGGCCTGGCCTCGTCTCGGGGGTGCTCGTCGGCAGCAGCTCTGGCCACGAACCCACGGTCGTCGCAGAGGCGCCCGCGGCAGCAGCTCAGGTGGCCGGCGGCGGCGCGTCCGGGAGGCGGCGAGGCGTGCGGCCGGGAGGCGCTGGGCGAGGGGATTGCGCGGCGAGATCGGAGGAGAGGTCGTGGAGGACGGGAGCAGAGGTCGTGGAGGGCGGTGGTCCATGCATGTCGTTTTTTCGTGTTGATCGATGATTGATTTGTGTTTAGTGCGCTCAACACAGTTGGATGGGCTTTGTGAACGTATGTGATGCTATGAATCTCCACCCTCTGGATCTTTTAATATTAGTCTAGATGTATATCTATGTGCAATGAAACCTTGTTTTTCTGATCTAAATTTCTTCGAACGTGGTTTGTTGTGATTGTTTGGACTTTGGAGACATTGGTTTGGCCCTCGTTCTTGCACTGCAGAAGTAAACAGAGGGAGTACGGTAGACCAAATCTCCCGCCTCACCCGAAATATTTCGTGCCTCGAGTTTCCAAATACTTCAAATTCCCCTTCAGCCCATCGTACGGCCGACCCACTGGCAATAGAAATAATGTAGCTTGGGTCGGTGGAGGGGTATTTTTGTAATAGCCTGACCACCGGACCGGAACATCCATCCCTGCCGCACGTCGCCGGCCTACCTGATCCGCCGTCCAGTGCATCTGATCTCCTTCACCGGCGTTGGCATTCAGTGTAGCGGATCTGCCCGACATCGGCGTCTAGTGCAGCGGATCTGCTTCACCGACGCCGGCGTAAGTGCAGCGGATCTGCTCACCGCGTTGTCGTCCAGTGCAGCGGATCTGCTTCACCGACGTCGCCGTACAGTGCAGCGGATCTGCTTCACCGACACTCTCGTCAACCGGGTCGAAGCTCCGTCGACCGCCCAGATCTTCTTCCCCGACGCTGATAGCCATCACAACCACAACACCCTCGCCGACCTCGACCTGCCCGCACGGATGCCGCGTAAGCATAGAACCCGCCGGTCAGGTAGGTAACCAGATACACCTTCACGTTTTGTTCAGCTAGCAATATTAGGTTTTCAAGTTCTTAAATTGCACCATAAACTCGTGGTATTAGGTTTATCCTTGAGTCATTGAACTGTTATTATGTAGCGCCAAAATTCAATTGCGTTAACACCGTGGCTGCCATACAATGCTCTACTAATTTAGAATTGATGCCATTATAATTTCCATCTTGGTCTTCTTAGCTACGACAGTAACTGTGACGAGGGGTGTCCTCGGCAAATCCCATGGCTAAGGGCCTAGGGTTAAGATTATGGGGTAGAGAACGTGGTAGAGTTGGTAGTATCGTCGGCTGACAAGCAAGAGCAAAGATTTTACCCAGGTTCAGGCCTCCGGAGAGTAACACCCTACATCCTGCTTGTCTGTTATTGATGTGTGGAGTATATTCGAGCTACAATGGGGTCCTGGCGAGATGTCGATCTCGCTAGGGTTTTGGTGGTTCGAGTATTGCGTGTCCTTCATCGGTCGCCCTCCCAGCCTTTATATAGGAGGCTGGGTCTCGGGAAATCATAACCGACTAGGATTACAGGTATGGTAAGTATTAACCGACTAAGCTTCGCCTAACTTGGGAGGTACTCCATCTTCTTGGGCCTTCCTTCATGGGCTTCGATAGGTCTTCTGATAATTGGGCTTTAGTCATCACGTGCACCAGGTACCCTCAGGGTAGGGTACCCGAAAGGTATAACCCCGTCATTAGCCCCCGAGTACTTGTCCGACTCGAAGAATCGGGCATGGACTCACTCATCAGTGCACGTCGTATATTTTGTACCTGTGTTTATGATTGGAATATCTATATGAATAAAGGAAATTCAATCTTGCTCCCGAGCTCACCAGCTCCTGCTTTTTTGCACGAAAAAAAATTAGTAAAACTTTATGAAAAAAATCTGAAAAAAATTGGAGACACACGCATACAAGTTGTTCACACTCGTGAATTTTTTCGGAATGAAAAGACATCCCTGCGATCTGTGTAAAAAAGACAAAATCAGCTTTTTCAAAATTGTGTTTTTAGATCTATTTTGACACACTCACTTTGTCTTTTTTGTATAGAGAACAGGCGATGTTTTTTCATTCCGGAAAAATTCACGAATGTGAACAACTTGTATGCGTGTGTCTCCAATTTTTTTCAGATTTTTTCATAAAGTTTTACTATTTTTTTATTTTCACCGAACTAACCAGGAGCTGGTGAGCCCGGGAGCCGCACCCTATGAATGGGAGGGGCGTTTCTGCACCCGGGTGCACATGCACCTGGTATTTTCGAGCATTTTTAGAAAATAGTAAAACATTACGAAAAAATATGAAATAAATTGGTGACACACAAATATGATTTTTTCACAATCGTGCAAAATTTCGGAATGAAATGACAAATTATGTGCTCTGTATAAAAAAGACAAATACAGTTGTCAGAATTAGATCTAAAAACACAAATTTAAAAACACAGATTTTGTCTTTTTTGCACAGAGCACAGAATTTGTTATTTCATTCCGAAATTTTGCACGATTGTGAAAAACTCATATGTGTGTGTCACCAATGTTTTTCAGATTTTTTCGTAATTTTTTACTATTTTTAAAAAATGCTCGAAAATAACAGGTGCATGTGAGCTTGGGTGCACAAGTGAATTTCCGTTCTTAAAACTAAAAGATCGAACATGTAGAATAAAGCCTATTTCAGCTATCACATGAGTAGTAGAATTCAAGCCTATTTCTTATCAAGGATCATCTGTGACAACTTCTTCTCAACATGATCAACCAGCAACTCAAACATCATATACATGTATTCAACTGATATTAGCACATACAGGCAAAAGACTATCTCGGCTACTTGACCAAAACAAGAGACCACGTACGATAAGCTACAAGAAGTATGCACCTTTTCCAGGATACATCTCAACTAACTCGTACCTGAAGAGAAATTTAACAGAGCTTAAGGAAGAAATCGATCAGGAGCGGGAGAACAAGACCGTACCTGGCTCCTTCTTGTCCTCCCCCAAATTCTTCTCCTCTTCCTCCGGCGGTTTCTTCTCTTCTTCCGTCAGCTTATCCTTCACTACGTGGTCCACCGCTGCGTTTTCCACCGTCGTCTCCACCACACTCGACATCTCTCTGGAGTTGGGCGACGTCGAGGGCGTCGAGCCCTAGGTGGCGCTGGGTTCCAGGGAGGGAGCCGAGCCCTAAGTGGTGCTGGGGGCCAGGGGCGTCGCTGCCATACGGCGTATCGATGGGGATTGCAGAGCTCAGGAGGCGGTCTAGCCGAGCGGCGATCTTTGGTGCTGCCAGGAGATGGAGACGGACACAGAAGGTAGCGGAGGAGCGGACCTTTTCCGCCAGGGCCATCAAATTTCTGCGGTCCATCCGCTAAGCCGTTTTGTGCCCTGAAGCGGCGCGGACAGAGCGGACATGCGGAATCCATGTCCGCCTGCATCCTGAGTGACAATCGCAGCACTATGTACAAAGTAGTTATTCTTAATCAACCAAACATATGCATTAAGTAAAAATACCAGCCCATGAAGAAATAGCGTTGAGAAAGATTAAACAACAAAGATCACACAATCTGATATATAGTACAAAAATCGATCCAGACCGATTATTATTCATAAGAAGATTGCAGCAACACAATGAGCTTAGAGGAGACAGTAACACAATGTGCTTAGGAGACACTAGTGCCAACAAGAGGTCAACAAAGAAAGCAATTTCTGCCAAAAATGGCGTATCTGTCGAACTAATACCAAATCTGGACGACGGCAAAACTATTTTCAAATCTCGTCGCTGGGCTCGGCGTCAAGGACTCGGAGCCGACGTTGTGCACCTAGGCTCCAATGCCAGGCGCCAACAGCACAACGTTGGCGCCAAGTCCTTGGCGCCGAGCCATTTTTGGCAACAAAAAAAAACACAAACAAACACTCTCCAGCTAATAGATTTTTTTGATTCTTTTCCCTGGAACAGAGGCTACTCTGCGCTGGTAGTTGGCAGACCAGCGTCTCCTTGGATTTCGGTCTTCTGGATAGATCATTTTATTGTCCAGAGCCATATAGTCACCAGCAGCAAACTTGTCCTCCGGATAGAATCTAGCAACAATTTGCTCGCCACCCTTCCAGCAGCTCCTGTGCATCATGATCTTGCATACATTGGCGGCGTCGAGGCACGCATACTGGAGGAAAACCTTCCCGACGGCTTCAGCCGGATCGGCATTTGGCCGCGGGATGACGAGCTTGACGAGCTCGCCGAACTCACACGCCTGTACCTCGACATCGTCCACAAAGCAGTCGTAAAACTCCTCGTCTTCGAGGAGTTGGTGCGAACACTCGAGCATGTGGGTGAGGCATACCACCTTGGTTGCTCCGTCTTCTAGGGGTAGCTGGTCGGCAGCGGTCTGGCTAGCAGCAGGGGGGAGAGTATTATTATACACCAGGTGTACTAGATCACGAGGTTGCTCTTCACCTGGAGGGAGATTCAGCTTGGGAATGACCACGGATGGCTCACCATCCTGCTGGCACAAGCAATATCAAGTTAGCTAAATACTTCCTCGATCGGTTAATCATCAGATCAAGAGAAACGAGGAAAAAGATGCGAGCGAATTACCAGGTAGTGGCTAGGCGGCAGGTACGGATCGTGGTAGTCGGTCATGCGACGGAGGCGACGGCCCATGCGATCGAGGCGGGGGTTGTCGTTGTTGCGGGGGCCGAACATTCTGTCCTCCTGAGCTGGAGTAAGTCGCATCATAATCACCGTCGGCTCAAGAAAGGTCGGCTCCTGCTAGCCAGGCAAAATCAAGTTAGTATGGACCAAATCAATCGACGCCAAAATCGATAGATCAACCCCTGAATCGATCGAAAAAAATCCCAATACTGCAAGGTGAAAAAAATCTCAACTGAAATCGACCATCCTAATCTCAAATTGAAGGCGAATTCGACCATCCTAGGGTGCAATTTAAATAAATTGAAGGTGAAATCGAACATCCTAGGGGAGAGAGAGGAGCGGGGATCTCAAAAATTGAGTGCGATATCGAATCATCGTAGGGCGGAAACATCTCAAACTGAAGGTGAACCAGAACAGAAAGCTGAAGTGGCGGAAGATGAGCACCTGGTGGGAGTGGGGGTCGGCCGGCGGCGAGGAGTTATCCATGCGATTGGGCGGCGGCGTCTGGCGATCCTGTGGTCGCGTGAGATCTGGTCGCTTGGGTGGAGATAGAGGAGACGGGTCGGACTGCTCTGGTATAAAAGGGTAGAGGGGTCACATACGAGTCGGTTTCCCCACGCCATTGGGCCAGGTGGGCCGGCCTTGACGCTTGGGTCAACAGAACCGGCACCATCGGACCCGACGGGGACAGCGCCCGCGCGATCTGGCGCTCTCGTTTCGCTCGGTTTAGTCGGATGGTGGGGAGCGCCTATACAGCGTGGTACGCGGAGGGGACGCCCTATGCCTCGCTTAAAGCGAGACCATAGACTCGCCTGCATGATTCGGTTTCACCTGAAAGCCCATTTACACAAAAAGCCCGTTTAAGCCGTAACGTTCGGTTCTGTAGGTTTTCTTCCTTCCGAGTCTACTCCCATCTTCCGCACGTTCAAACTGGGTTTTCTTCTTTATTTTTTCTTTTTCCCGTTTCTACGCTGCTGCCGCTTCTTTAGTTTCTGTTTTGAGATACCGCTTCTTAGGTACTGTACGTGATCAGCATAATACGTGATCAGCATGTTCACACTATTTTATAATATAAACCAATTTCAAATATGAACAAATTTCAAAATATGAATAATTTTCAAGATATGAATAATTTTCAAATATGAACCATTTTCAAATCTGGTTTTTTAAGTTTGAACATTTTTCGTATCCGATTATTTTAAAAAATTAAAATTAAAAGGAACCATTTTCAAAAAAAAATGAACCATTTTCAAAATCAGAACCATTTAAAAAAACATTTTCAAAAAACTGTAACGTTTTCAAACATCGGAACCTTTTAAAAAAATCAGAACCATTTTTAAATCGGAACAATTTAAAAAAAGGGAACCATTTTTTAAATCGAAACCAATTTTAAAAAGGAACCATTTTCAAAAAAAGTAACCATTTTTAAATCAAAACCATTTAAAAAATGAACCATTTAAAAATTGTGAACCAAAAATACCGGTGAACCAATATGAATTTTCAAAATTATTTTAAATTTCAATATTTTGATAATGTAATTATTTTTTAAAATAAAAAAAATGAAAAACGAAAAATTTGGATGAACCAAAAATATCGGCGAACCAAAATTCGGATGAACCAAAAATAATAGTGAACCAAAAAATATCGGTGAACCAATAATAATAGTGAACCAAAAATATCGATGAACCGAAAAGGAACCAAAATTCGGACGAACCAAAAATAATAGTGAACCAAAAATATCGGCGAACCAAAATTCGGATGAACCAAAAATAATAGTGAACCAAAAAATATCGGTGAACCAAAAATAATAGTGAACCAAAAATATCGATGAACCGAAAAGGAACCAAAATTCGGACGAACCAAAAATAATAGTGAACCAAAAATATCGGCGAACCAAAATTCGGATGAACCAAAATAATAGTGAACCAAAAAATATCGGTGAACCAAAAATAATAGTGAACCAAAAATATCGATGAACCGAAAAGGAACCAAAATTCGGACGAACCAAAAATAATAGTGAACCAAAATTCGGATGAACCAAAAATAATAGTAAACCAAAAATATCGGTGAACCAAAAATAATAGTGAACCAAAAATATCGATGAACCGAAAGGAACCAAAATTCGGACGAACCAAAAATGATAGTGAACCAAAATTCGGATGAACCAAAAATAATAGTGAACCAAAAATATCGGTGAACCAAAAATATCGATGAACCGAAAAGGAACCAAAATTCGGACGAACCAAAAATAATAGTGAACCATAATTATCGGCGAACCAAAATTCGGATGAACCAAAAATAATAGTGAACCAAAAATATCGGTGAACCAAAAATAATAGTGAACAAAAAATATCGATGAACCGAAAAGGAACCAAAATTCGGACAAACCAAAAATAGTAGTGAAACAAAAATATCGGCGAACCAAAATTCGGATGAACCAAAAATAATAGTGAACCAAAAATATCGGTGAACCAAAAATATCGATGTACCGAAAAGGAACCAAAATTCGGACGAACCAAAAATAATAGTGGACCATAATTATCAGCGAACCAAAATTTGGATGAACCAAAAATAATAGTGAACCAAAACCGAAAAATAGATTTTTAAAGAATGATTCATATTTGAAAATTGTTGATTTTTTAAAATGGTTCAAATTTAGAAATTGAACTATTTTTAAGGAATAAACATTTTCCAAAAAAATGAACAAAAGCGAAAATAATAAAAAAAATAAAAGGAAAGAAGTGAAACAGAGAAGGAAAAAACGAAAAAGAAATTGTCAAAATTTTGAAAATGGTTCCAATTTTGAAATTTGTTCATTTTGAAAATGGTTTAAATTTTCAAAATTGTTCCAAATTTTTTCGTAATTTGAAAATTGTTCGAATTTAAAAAAAATGGTTCACAGGAACAAAAATGGTTCAGATTTTGTGAAAAACAAATATTTTTCAAATAAAGGAAAAGAAAACTAAAAGAAATAATTAAATAGAAAAAAGAAATAAAAATAAAGAAATGAAAGAAAAACGGAAAACAAAAAAGAAACTGAAAAACGAAAACAGAAAATAGGAAACAATAGAAGGTGTGAATAGAGAGATCTAAGTACCAACCCGATCGTAGCCTAGTGGCTACTCACTCATTCTACGTGGGTGGATGTCCTGAGTTCGAATCTCACCGCTGCCAAAGACAACCTTTTTACGTACCTTTTCTCTATGAAATAAAAAACTAATGGGTCGGCCCAGTAGGGCAACCTCCGCGGGCGAGTTGAAGTTGCAGCTCGCAATAAGCGAGAAATAGCAGCTGCGGTACGCGGAGGACCTCACGCTCCGCGTACCCCTCCATCCCTCCACGCTAATGGGCTAGGCCCAGTTAGCGATCGTTGACTATTTCGATCGTGGGAACTTTTTTCGCTGACTGTTTCTTCAGTACGATACCTTTTTAGGAAAAAACCAAAACCAATAATGAAGAAAGTAACTAATTTTACAAAATGGAACCATTTTTAAATGGATCAATTACGAAGTTGGAACCATTTTCAAAAAATGGATCAATTTTTGAAGTTGGAACCATTTTCAAAATGCAACAAATTTTTAATTTGGAACCATTTTCAAAATGGAACCATTTTAAAATTTGGAACCCTTTTTAAATTTTGAACCAATTTTAAATTTGGAACCTTTTTTAAATTTTGATTTTCAAAATGGAACCATTTTTTTAACCATTTTCATGATGAAACTATTTTTAATTTTGAACCATTTTTAAATTTTGAACCACTTTTTAATTTGGAATTTTAAATTTTGATTTTCAAAATGGAACCATTTTGAAGTTGGAACCATTTTCAAAATGGAACATTTTTTAATTTGAAACCATTTTTAAATTTTGAACCATTTTTAGAATTGGAACCTTTAAAATTTGGAACCATTTTAATTTGGAATAATTTTAAATTTGGTACCATTTTCAAAATTGAACCAATTTGAAAGTTGGAACATTTTTTAAAGTTGGAACCAATTTCAAAATGGAACCATTTTCAAAAAAGAACAGAAATTCGAAACCATTTAAAATTTGGAACCATTTTCAAAAATTGAACCAATTTTAAATTTGGGACACTATTTTTAGTTTGAAGACTTAATAATTTATGTTGAAATTCGGAACAGGTTTAGATTTGGTAATCCATCAAAATGCATCAATTGTCAAGTGATGAAGCAAAGGTTGCTAAATACATCTGATACTACACCGTATACTGTACACTACTCACAATTAGAGGGTGTTTGGTTAGGCTTTTTTCATGGCTTTTGGCTTTGGCTTATAAGCCATAAAAGCACCTAATTAGGTGCTTTTGGCTTTTGACTCTTGGCTTATACCATAATAACACATAAGTCAAAAGCCAAAAGCACCTATTTACGCCCAGTTCTTTTGGCAGCTTAAAAAATAAGCTACCCCCTCCCCAGCTTCTACTATAAGCCACCCGACTTATTCCTTGGAGCTTCTAGTTTAGTTATAAGATGACTAGTTTAGAAGCTCCAAGTAATAAGCCGGGTGGTTTATAGGGGAAGCTGGGGAGGGGGCAGCTTATTTTTTAAGCTGGCAAAAGAACTGAGCCTTAGGTGCTTTTTGGACTTATAAGCCAAAGCCAAAAGCCAAGTAGAAAGCCTAACCAAACACAAGTGTGTGGGGTGGGTCGATCTCTGGCCCGCAGTTCGTGCGGGGAGAGGAGAGAGAGAGCAGGAGAGGTGGTGGTCGTGTCCTAGACTTATAGGTGGGAGATGGGAGGAGACGAGGCGAATCTTGGCGGGGAGCGCGCGGCGTGGTGATGTTGGTGGTGTTGGTAGGGGCGGGCGAGCCACCCACATGGATTTCCTATGTCGTACACGCTTGTCAAGCTTTTCTTTTCTTTTCTTTCCACTGTTTTAAAGCAATGAGTTAACTGCTGGCTATATGTCATTATGTCATTGTCATATTAGCAAGTCTAACCGACATGTATAATAATCAGTGATAAAAATATGATACTTTTCTCCGTTGACTCTTATAAGACATTCTAACTATTTCAATATGGACTAGATACGGATCAAAATGAGTCCACATATACGCCAAATATGTCTAGATACGTGTATTTTTAAAAAGAGTTAAAATGCATTATAGAAGTGAACGGAGGGAGTACTTAATAATATATAATCCACATTATAGCTGCAACTAATTGTATTTTTATATTGGCTTTATATTCAGAACGGGAGGGAGTAACTATTACTACCTCCGATCGGATTTAACTGTCGCAGGTTTAAGCAAAGTTTTGCCTAAGCCTTCCCTAAAGTTGCGACAATTAAATAGTATCGGAGGGAGTACAAACATTGTTCATCAATCAAACACAAGGTTAACGAAACAAATCATGAAGTTCATCGAAACCAAATAGGAAACATACAAACTGAAATAACAAATCAGTGAGAGTGTTCATCATTCAACTTTTAACACTCCTCCATGAGATCTTATTTAAGCTTTTGATGACTTTGAGAGTCTCAAATTTCATGGCGAACTTGAAGGAAGTGCATGCGGTCAACTTGCCTACGAGGATGTGTCGCCCTTCCTATAAGGTCATAGTGATGGCCGAAATTAATCATGGTCACACTCATACTCGATGATCTTAAGATCACATAAATAATCAACATCATCGACAATTCACAATTTATGCAGAGGTGACTGGTCCAACGACTTTGGAGACTATGGCGTGCAGCGAGCCGAGGCACTATCGTTTGCATAGAATCGACACCTAGATTGGATATAGGGGTTCAGTCTGCCTTAGAGTAGAGAACAATATCAACCAACACTCTTATGTGTGAGTATATTGCAATCTTAAAAGAAATCAAAGCAAAGCATACTATTTCCGTCGGAGTTGAGTTCGGGCATGAATGAAAGGAATATGATTCTGAAGCGCACTCAGCTGACGAACACAGCGGCGAATTTGGTCATGTGTGAAGGGAATCAAATTTGAAACACACTTAGTTAGAAAAGGCAACGCCTTCTCTTGATACAAGCCTTATGATGTGTTTATGACAGATCTTGACATTGTTTGTATTCGAATAAACATTCTTGATGGGTAAGAGACCCATAATTCTAAAAAAAACATGACTAAAATTAGTTACCATAAAAGCAATAATTGAAAGGTTAATAAGTACTCCACTTCGGTTGCGATGTCTCTCTGTGCTAGAAGCATTTCAAGAGTATCCTTTTTATGGAGATTATAATACGGGCATCCTAGATGATTTGTATTATTTGAAACAATAAATTCTTTAAAGATCATAGACCTAGTTTTATGAACTGAATTGAGTTGGTTAAAGGAAAGAATCAAATCCAAGCACGCTCAACAATTTAACACTTGGCTACAAAATCCAATAAAGAATTTTTTCCCTCTAAATTCTTATACCTATGTAAATATCTTTTATTATCAATAAAATTTGCAGTGGGAATCTCTCCAATGGTTCATATTAAAAAATTAAAATTGAAAATCATAGACTGAAATGTTCACAAACTATTTTTTTTTCTTGAGGAGATGATGTCACTCGGTAATCCACGTATACAAATTTTAGATAAGTTAGGATATAGCTCATGGATTGCAGTTCATTCTCTCTATTGCCAACATTTATTGATTCTGGTTACCACTCTATTACCAAATTTGATTCTAGACCACAAAAGTTTCAAACAAACATGACAAAATTATGTTACTATGACCCATGCGTCGATATAAACAATGGTAATAAAAAGGGGTCGGAAGGAAAGACGATGGTGTACTTGTGTATCTTGGAGTACACCCAAGTTGTATTATTTTTGTTCGCGTGCATGTAGGTCATGCTACTGTACTAGGATAGTAGGATGTTTAATTCCTTTCATTTTTTTTAATTATTGGTACCTGATTAATTAAAAAATATAGGAAATCCAATTCTCTATTGCACGATTCAATTGCCGAGGACGCTGATGGCCTCAGAGGGCTAGGAAGATGCCCGGTTCTAGTGTCCAAAATTGACAACATTTTTAAGGTTTTCAAAATATAAATTAAATATTTACAACCAATATTAAAGATATGCAACATTTAGTCCTTAATAGTTTTGTAAGTATCCGAACATGCTGTTTAATTATCCAATATATTTCTTCAAGATTTCTACTAAATTATATCCTGTAATTTAAATGTTAAATAATAAAAATTGTGCTCCAGAAAATACGAATTCATAAAAATATTAACTAATCGGTATGAATAGAAAATATCTTAGAGTAAAGATTAATATAAATATTGTATGGCCGGCCTGACAAAACGATAAACTCTATTTTCCTTTTTTTGATAAATGTTATAATGTACAATGGAATTGGTGACTCAAAAAGATGACATGCGTGTATTCTCACTAGAAGAAAACGGGTCTACAATCCCGGTTGGCAAGGGGCTTTAGTCCCGGTTGGCCAACCGGGACTACTCAACTAGGACTAAAGCCCCCCCCCCCCCCTAGTCCCGGTTTGCCACAAACCGGGACTAAAAGCCCTCCACGTGGCCACGGGCGAGCTCGCGGGGTGGAGGACCTTTAGTCCCAGTTCGTATTCATACACATAATTTGGTATATATATCTATTTAGTTACATGGAGATCACTAAATTATATGGAGGCATATTATCGGACATGGTGTTCTCCTCTATCAAGTAAGACCTCCGCAAGCAAAAATCCCGCCAATTCCTCCGCAATTGCTTTTACAAGGTCCTCTGGTAGGAGCGTGTTCTGCATCTTTTGTTGGGAATATGCGCTAGAGGCAATAATAAAATGGTTTATTAAGCATATTCACGTTTATGATAATAGTTTATTATCCATGCTATAATTGTATTAAATGGAAACATAATACATGTGTGGAATATAAACACCCGGAGTCCCTAGTAAGTCTACAAGACTAGTTCGTTGATCAAGAGATAGTTAGAGTTTCCTAACTATGGACTTGTTATAGTCACTTGATAACGGAATCATATCATTAAGAGTAATGGTGTGATGGACATGACCCAAATAAAGAGTTGCAATTAATCGTGTCACAAAAGTTTTGTTGTCAACACTTTTAATATGCCAAATATAGTTTCCTTAGACCATGAGATTATATCACTCCCGTTCACCGGAGGAATGCTTTGTAGACATCAAACGTCACTTCGTAACTGGGTGATTATAAAGGTGGCTTTCAGGTATCTCCGATGGTGGGTTGTTGGGTGATATGAATCGAGAGTGGGATTTGTCCCTCCATGTGACGGAGAAGATATCTCCAGACCTTCTCGGTAATATAGCATCAAAAGTCTGTAGACATGTGATTAGGTTGTAATCACCAGGATCCTATATTATGGACGAGTAAAGAGAACTTGCCGGTAACGAGATTAAACTAGACATGGGGATGTCAACGATTATATCTCGGGCAAGTAAAATATCGTGAGACAAAGGGAATCATATATGAGATTAATTGAATCTCCGGCATCATGGTTCAATCGAGAAAAGGTTTTCGTTGAGTGTATAGGAATTAATATGGGCATCCCGGTCCCGCTATTAATTATTGATATGATCATGTCTATGCATTCTCGAACCCGTAGGGTCACACACTTAACGTTCCGATGAATTTAGGTTTTGCGATGAATTAAATGATGAAACGAACGAATGGTGATTCGGAGTCTCGGATAGGATCCCGGACGTCACGAGAGGTTCCGGAGGAGTCCGGAGAATAAGATTCATATATGGAAAGTGGTTTCCGGAGGTTTCGGAAAAGTTCCGGGAAATTTTGAAGGGTACCGGAAAGGTTCCGGAAGTTTCTAGAAGTGTCTAGATAGGGCCCACATGGACCAAAGGGGTGCTGCCACCACCTAGGTGGGGCGCACCACCTAAGGCCTACATGGGCTGGTGCGGCATAGGAAGGGGGGAACCCACTCCTAGTTGGACTAGGAGTTGGGCCCTCCACCCTTTAGGAAAGGGGCCCAAGGAGGAGTCCTAGTTGGACTCCAACTTGGGGGGCAAGGAAGGGGGCCGGCCGGCCCCTACCCAAACCCTAGCCGGCCACCTATAAAAAGGGGGGGAGGGAGGGGTGCGGCACACCCTTGTGCTGCCTCCCTAAGTTTCCTAGCCACACCCCCTTTCCCTCTCTAACCCTAACCCTAGCCGCACCCCTCTCCCAAGGGGGATGTGCACCACCACCTCCACCAAAGGCTGCCGCACCCCCTTATGCTCTAGGGGCTGCGCCACCTTGATCCTCTCCCCCTCCTCTTGCTTGGTTTGGCGAAGCCTTGCACGTGGAGATCGTCATCGACACCGGCACAACCGTCGTGCTGCTGAGATCATCAAGGCCACGTCCTCTCGCTTGCGGGATCAAGGAGTCGACGTCTTCATCGAGCTGTACGTGTGGACGCCGCGGAGGTGCTGCCTGTTGCTGCACTTCACCGGATTGGATCTCGAGGATAATACATCTCCTCGCGACTAGACGAGTCTAGTTGCGGGGATCGACTAGCCAACCCCTGCACCGACAAAACGCATTTGTTGATCTTCAAGGGTAAGAGATTGGATCTCATCTTCGCTATCTTCATCTCGTAGATCTAGATCCTTGGGGTTTATTCCGCTTGCCGCGTAGAAAAATTTTTGTTTTCCATGTTGCGACCCCATCAGTGGTATCAGAGCCTAGATCTATTCGTAGATGTTGGTGCGATTAGAACACAAGGAGTTGTGGGCGTTGATATTTTATGTTGCTACCTTCTCGCGTGCACTTTGCATCTTTGCGGTATTGTGAGATTGAAGCGGCCCGGACCAACCTTACTCGTCCACGCACGAGAGACCGGTTCCACGACTGACATGCAACTTGTTTTGCATAAGTGGCTGGCGGGTGTCTGTTTCTCTTGCTTTAGTGAGGATGCAATTTTCAATGGAAGGCCTTTCAAAAGGATGAGTAAATAAGCAACTATTATATCACCGTTGTGGTTTTGCGTAGATTAAAACGGTTCTATCTCGTTGATCCAAGCCACGTAAAATTTGCATAAACAAAGTAGAGGGCGTCTAACTTGTTTTTACAGAGGGGGTCAAGTGATGTGATATGGCCAATGTGATTTGTGATAATGTATGCAATGATCATGTTTGTAATATTTCGCGACTTGCATGTCGACGAGTACGGCAACCGGCAGGAGCCATATGGTTGTCTATTATTTTATGTGACCTGCGTGTCAATGAATCACCATGTAATTGCTTTACTTTATTGCTAAGAGTAGCATTAGTTGTAGTTGTAATAGTTGGTGGACAACCATGGTGATGGCGCCAAGATGATGGAGATCATGCCGGAGATGGAGATCTTGCCGGTGCTTTGAAGATGGAGATCTAAGAGCATGAGAAGAAAGGCCATATCATATCACAATTATGAATTGCATGTGATGTTAATCCCTTTTATGCACCTTATTGTTATGCTTAGATGTGATCGCGACGGTAGCATGATAAGGTGATCTCTCACGTTAATATCAAGATAATTAAGTGTTCTCCCTAGTATGCACCGTTGCGAAAGTTCGTCGTTTCGAAGCATCACGTGATGATCGGGTGTGATAGATTCAACGTTCACATACAACGGGTGTAAGCCAGTTTTACACATGCGAAAATACTACGGTTGTCTTGACGAGCCTAGCATGTACAGACATGGCCTCGGGAACACGGAACCGAAAGGTTAAACACGAGTCATATGAATGATATGATCAACACTGAGTTGTTCACCATTGAAGCTACATCATCTCACGTGATGATCGGTTGTGGTGTAGTGGATTTGGATCGTGTGTCACTAAACAACCAGAGAGATGTTGAGTTTAGTGGGAGTTCATATATTAATTTGATTAAGTTGAACTAAAATTATCATAAACAAGTGTCCTAAAAATGTCTTTGCAAAATCCTTGTAGATCATGGCCGACTACAGTAGTATGTTTCTTGCTGAGGAGCTGCGTCTTGATGGGTCAAACTTCATCGAGTGGTACGAACATCTTAGAGAAGTCCTATCAACCAATGATCAGCTCTACGTGTTACATGAACCCTTAGAAGAAAAACCCGATGCTTCTGCGAGTTACAACAAGCGTATGGATTGGCTCAGTCGGAGTAAGACTCACATTCAAGTCAATTGGTTGATGAGTGTCTTCATGAATTCAGACCTGTCCAAACAATTCAAGAACTTGAGTGCCATTGAGACTGTCACTAAGCTAAAGAAAATGTTCATAGCACAAGTGAGAATTGCAAGGTTTGAAGGTCTAGGTGTGTTTCTTTCAACTAAGATGGAAGAAAATGATCGCTTAGAGGAACATCTGAAGAAAATGTATAGGATATATTACACTCTTATGGATGCTTGGGATATGGAGATGAGTGACGAATTCGCGATAGATGGGTTGTTGCATTCGCTTCATCCCAAATTCAAGAATTGTGTCAGAGACTATGTCAAGGAAAGGGATTCGATCACTTATCCGGAACTGATGTCTCGACTTCGTCAGATCGAAAGGAATCCCGTAGCAGGAGGAGTAGCCAACGCAGAAGGTATATTTTGATATACTAGTTATAAATGTTTAAATGTCCCATTTACACTTGTGGTGAGCTAAGTATTTGATACTTGTACTGTTTTGTGAAAACAGGGCCTGCCGTTTGAGAAGTGCATGGAGGGACTGAGTGGATTTCGCGGGAAGATGGCAATCAAGGAGTTGATGCTGGCGATGTTCTACTTCTACATTTATCGTTTTAAATTAGAGGATTTGAATGAGTTTTGTAATCGAATTAAGTGTGATCTTAAATTAGTGTGTCTCGGTTTGTGAGACGGTCATTCATGTTAAAAACAAGTGGTTGTTCTGTTTTTATGAGTAATCCTTTTTTGGAGATCACGTTTCGATTATGAGATTATTGTCCTTTGCTAGATTTAAACGATAATTAGTTAAACACTTATAAAATAAGGACATACACTACTAGGAAACTAGCTATAGGTGGAATGCTATTTTGTGGCGCACCAATATTTCATGCGCCACTAAATTTTTTTTTTGTGGCGCACCAGTTTCCATGCGCCACTAAAAGAAGAAATTATGTGGCGCATCTGGAGGACATGCGCCACTAAAAGAAGACATTCTGTGGCGCACCTTCCTCCATGCGCCACAGAAATTCTGTGGGCCCCACAACCAACGGCTGGCTTGCATCCTACGCTGCCTTTTCTGTGGCGCATGGAGCAAGGTGCGCCACAGAAATGTACATTTCTGTGGCGCATCTGGCCACATGCGCCACAGAAATATGGTGGGCCCGGCACCAATGATTAGGGGCTGCACAATTCTGTGGCGCATGGGTCCACATGCGCCACAAAAAGTGACATTTCTGTGGCGCATGTGGTTCCATGCGCCACAGAATTGTGCAGCATTTTTTCACCACACGCACCCCCCCCCCCCCCCCCCCCGTGGATCGCCTTTTTAGAAAATGATAAAAATTCAAAAAATAAAATCTTTTTAGATATAGGGAAGGTTTAGGGTCTAGTTGTTTGGAAAAATTTTAAATACACATTTGACTTTTTTTTCCAAAAGTAGGTGAAAAAATATTAAAACGGGCATAACTTTTGCATACGACGTCGAAAAAATGCGTATAATACCTTAAAAAAAAACTAGAGAAAATTTCGGAACCGCCCTCACCAGGGTTTACCCGGTTAGCCTTTTTTTAGATTCTCAAAATTCCAAACGAAAAAAAAGTTATGGCCAACAGAAGAATTTTTCCAGCAAAATCAAAAAAATAAAAAAGACAATTCTGTGGCGCATATGTAGCCCATGCGCCACAGAATTGTCTGGCGGGATTCCAAATTTTGAATCCCGCCGGCACCCCTTCTCTCCTCCACTTCTCTCCTCCACTTCTCCCTCCACTTCTCCTCTCCCCTTCTCCTCCACTTCTCCTCTCCCCTTCTCCTTCCTCCTCCTTCTCCTCTCCTCTCCTCTCCTCCACATCTTCTATCCTCCTCTCCCCTTCTCCTCCACTTCTCCTCTCCCCTTCTCCTTCCTCCTCCTTCTCCTCTCCTCTCCTCTCCTCCACATCTTCTATCCTCCTCTTCCTCCACCTCCACCTCCGGCGACCTCCACCTCCGGCGACCTCCTCCACCACCACGGCGACCTCCTCCTCTCCACCTCCACCTCCACCTCTACCTCCGGCGATCTCCTCCACCACCCCGGCGACCTCCACCTCCGGCGACCTCCTCCACCACCCCGGCGACCTCCTCCTCCACCTCCGGCTACCTCCACCTCCGGTGACCTCCGACGACCTCATCCACCCCGGCGACCTCCGGCGACCTACTCCACCATCTTCGACGACTCCCATCCTCCACCCACCTCCGGCTACCCCCTCCTCCTCCACCCACGGCAACACGGCCTCCGACGAGCACCGAAAAAATTCCGGCGAAATTCCGGCGGCTAGATCTAGATCTAGATCTGGCCGCCTTTTTTTTTTGAAATTCAAAACAAAATTCTGTGGCGCATGGTGGTGGGTGCGCCACTAAAATATTTCTGTGGCGCACGGTTCTGGGTGCGCCACAGAATCTTAGCATTTCTGTGGCGCACCGCCAGCATGCGCCACAGAAATATATTTTAGTGGCGAGGATTCTGTGGCGCATGGGCATTTCTTGTGGGTGCGCCATAGAATTCTTTTTTGGTGCGCCACTAATAGCCCTTTTCCTGGTAGTGATACTAAAAAATATCCTATACTTAATGATGAGATTTGTTTTAGTTGTGCTATAGTGTTGGTGAGTATTCTGATGCGCATCATCAAGTAGCATAATTAAAAAATTTGCCATTTTCTGAAAATGCCATGAGTTGCTGAAAATAAACACAAGTGTTGGTTGTTTTTTTTTAGTGAATAAAAGACATCATTATTTTATCATGAATGAGTAAATAGGAGTATTTATTCATGTCATGATGAGACCATGGAAGTAGAGGATATTAAGTTAACAAGATAATTGAGTCTTTTTCGATTTGATCAAAAGAGACAAAATATTTGAGTTATTGTTTAGTATGGAGACTTGTGACAAGTGTTATCACAAATTACAATATTTAGAGATTATTCAAAAGGTGTTTTGATAAACCTAAAGTATTGTAGTCACATTGTGTTTGACATTATGTGGTCATAAAGAAGGGTTTTAGTTTTAAGGTTTTATTAGTATCATTTAGATTTATTTTGATAACACTCTGTTTTTAAATAAAGGATCTATTTAATGATTTGCATTTCGCATATGAGTTATGTGAAATAGTGGTTTCAATAATTATGAGATAATTAAAAGCCATAGCAAATAAAGTTTTGTAATGTATTCATATGAGATTATGAATAGAGATTCCACAATGTGAGACTAAAAGGGACAAACCAATGTGTTTGGTTGTGTTATGTATTTTAGTGGATTTATCGTGAAATGGTTTCATGGATAAAAAGAATTGTTGGAATAAATTTAGAAAGCTAAAACCTTACATGTTTATGCATCAAGTGGCACATAAGTAAAGTGCTATATTGGTTAAAACTTGACACATAAAAGGTTTTAATGATGGTGATCATTGAATTTTGGTTTAGCTTGTCTAAAGTGAAGTAGGATTCAAGAATATGAAATTTGTCAAAAGTTGCAAATAATATTCATGATTTACTTGTCATGTTTGAGAAACAAGACATACCTACAAAACCACAAAAGAAGAAATAGAAACTTTAAAAATACGAAAGTGACTAAAGGTCATTCTATATTAAGTTTAAATCACAAAGTAATCGTTACTTGATTTTGTGAAAAGAATGTTTCACATATTTATTTTGCGAAGTGTTTGCGTGGAATAAATAAAACTTAGAGCTGGCAAAGTGCTGGTGTTTCGTATATGAGTTCTCGAATCTTAAGAGTTAAGAGTTTTGGAGGAGTCCAAAGTGTCGAGAAAGTGCATAAGAAACTGAGTGAGATCTAATTAAGATATGTGGTGAAATATATTAAGTTAGAGCAGAAATTAATTTCCATAATCAAAATATGTGGTGACATATGTTTGAGTGGGAACTAGTTAATCATGGTCAAATATAGAGATAACATATTTCTGAGTGGGAGCCATAGTGGTTTCACAATTTAATATGTGTATGGTGTATATTTGAGTGGGAGTTTACAACATAGTGTTTGAATGAAATGGAGATTTCATAAATGTTGTAAATGTTGTCATGGACCAATGCATAACTTATGAAGTTAGTTTGAACGTCAAATGTTCATGTAGATGAATGTTTCTATGAAGGATAGATAAGTTTGATAAATATTAAAGTCAGGATGTTTTACCTATACAAGTTTTGAAGGAGTTCAAAATGAAACAAGAGAAGAATGGTTCGTCTCATTGTGACATATAGGTGAAACATTGAGTTTGAGAACTCAATACAAAATTGATGGTTGAAGGATATGTTGGAATTCAATATGAATTGTTCATAGGTCTCAACATATAAGAACCATGTGTTTGTATATGACGATATATGACCCAAGTTCTTAATTGTAAGAACATGTTGAATGAGGAGTCATTTTTCATGAAATTGAGATGAATTTAGAAAATGGTAGACTTGGTCGAAGTCATAAAGCCAGACTGAATTGGAGATCTCTTTAATATCAGAGTAGCACAGCGAAAGCATGATCGGAAATATCGAAGTGCAAAGTTACACTGTCGATTTGTTGAGTCTACAACATATAGGAGTATATGATTAATTCAAGGATTGAAATAAGATATAATATTTTGGTTTGAGAAAGTTGTTTCAAGATCGAGTGAGTTCCGGATGCATATGTTATGAGAAAGTCCATTTGACTAATCATACATATGGGCATAAAAGGATATGAGTATCTCACTCTATAACCAAACATATTATATGCATTATATGATAATGAGTTTTATCATGGGATGATAGGAAGTTTATCATGTGATGATAAAGTAATGTCAAATTAGGTGACAGTTACAAATTTTTGTAAAGGACATAAAGAGCTGTATAGTACAGAGCACGGACAGAACCTCTTCCACAAGCAAACATGATCAGCACTGAGACTTCATGAGTGTTGGATTGAGGAAATGTAAACTAGATTATTGACTCTAGTGCAAGTGGGAGACTGTTGGGAATATGCCCTAGAGCCAATAATAAAATGGTTTATTAAGCATATTCACGTTTATGATAATAGTTTATTATCCATGCTATAATTGTATTAAATGGAAACATAATACATGTGTGGAATATAAACACCCGGAGTCCCTAGTAAGCCTCTACAAGACTAGTTCGTTGATCAAGAGATAGTTAGAGTTTCCTAACTATGGACTTGTTATAGTCACTTGATAATGGAATCATATCATTAAGAGTAATGGTGTGATGGACATGACCCAAATAAAGAGTTGCAATTAATCGTGTCACAAAGTTTTGTTGTCAACACTTTTAATATGCCAAATATAGTTTCCTTAGACCATGAGATTATATCACTCCCGTTCACCGGAGGAATGCTTTGTAGACATCAAACGTCACTTCGTAACTGGGTGATTATAAAGGTGGCTTTCAGGTATCTCCGATGGTGGGTTGTTGGGTGATATGAATCGAGAGTGGGATTTGTCCCTCCATGTGACGGAGAAGATATCTCCAGGCCTTCTCGGTAATATAGCATCAAAAGTCTGCAGACATGTGATTAGGTTGTAATCACCAGGATCCTATATTATGGACGAGTAAAGAGAACTTGCCGGTAACGAGATTAAACTAGACATGGGGATGTCAACGATTATATCTCGGGCAAGTAAAATATCGTGAGACAAAGGGAATCATATATGAGATTAATTGAATCTCCGGCATCGTGGTTCAATCGAGAAAAGGTTTTCGTTGAGTGTATAGGAATTAATATGGGCATCCCGGTCCCGCTATTAATTATTGATATGATCATGTCTATGCATTCTCGAACCCGTAGGGTCACACACTTAACGTTCCGATGAATTTAGGTTTTGCGATGAATTAAATGATGAAACAAACGAATGGTGATTCGGAGTCTCGGATAGGATCCCGGACGTCACGAGAGGTTCCGGAGGAGTCCGGAGAATAAGATTCATATATGGAAAGTGGTTTCCGGAGGTTTCGGAAAAGTTCCGGGAAATTTTGAAGGGTACCGGAAAGGTTCCGGAAGTTTCTAGAAGTGTCTAGATAGGGCCCACATGGACCAAAGGGGTGCTGCCACCACCTAGGTGGGGCGCACCACCTAAGGCCCACATGGGCTGGTGCGGCATAGAAAGGGGGGGAACCCACTCCTAGTTGGACTAGGAGTTGGGCCCTCCACCCTTTAGGAAAGGGGCCCAAGGAGGAGTCCTAGTTGGACTCCAACTTGGGGGGCAAGGAAGGGGGCCGGCCGGCCCCTACCCAAACCCTAGCCGGCCACCTATAAATAGGGGGGGAGGGAGGGGTGCGGCACACCCTTGTGCTGCCTCCCTAAGTTGCCTAGCCGCACCCCCTTTCCCTCTCCAACCCTAACCCTAGCCGCACCCCTCTCCCAAGGGGGCTGTGCACCACCACCTCCACCAAAGGCTGCCGCACCCCCTTATGCTCTAGGGGCTGCGCCACCTTGGTCCTCTCCCCCTCCTCTTGCTTGGTTTGGCGAAGCCTTGCACGTGGAGATCGTCATCGACACCGGCACAACCGTCGTGCTGCTGAGATCATCAAGGCCACGTCCTCTCGCTTGCGGGATCAAGGAGTCGACGTCTTCATCGAGCTGTACGTGTGGACGCCGCGGAGGTGCTGCCTGTTGCTGCACTTCACCGGATTGGATCTCGAGGATAATACATCTCCTCGCGACTAGACGAGTCTAGTTGCGGGGATCGACTAGCCAACCCCTGCACCGACAAAACGCGTTTGTTGATCTTCAAGGGTAAGAGATTGGATCTCATCTTCGCTATCTTCATCTCGTAGATCTAGATCCTTGGGGTTTATTCCGCTTGCCGCGTAGAAAAAATTTTGTTTTCCATGCTGCGACCCCATCATCTTTGCCATCTTTAAA
>QRDG01000302.1:1642172-1728789 GCA_012064385.1 Puccinellia tenuiflora | reverse complement strand
GCAGTACCATCTGATGAAGTGCTATCAACAACTTCTCCTCCATTCATTTTGGTGCTCTCTTTTGTAACGTTCTCGATGGATACATTTTCAGAAGGTGCTGCGCCGTCTCCAGCTGCAGCTGACAAACCAGGCAGGTCTTCAGGACCAACAAGTCCAAATGCCTCTGAGATATTAGTTATGCAATTAAAGACTTCAGAAAAGGCTGTGCTAACAAGAACTTCTTCCTCAACTATAGATCCTTCAAGAACCCTGATTCTATTCAATCCATCCTCTACTAGCTTGAGCTCTTCACTTGAGTCGCTTGGATCATCACGGAGTGCCACCTCATCTTGTAAATCATCCAATTTGTTCATGATTTTCTCATTTTCTTCTTTCAGTAGCTTGATTTGTGCAGACTGCTTTGGGAACTTTAGCTCCAAGTTAATGATCTTATCAACAAGTTCATCAACTTTATATGCCATCTCTCCTCCACAGAGGATTCGAATTATTTTCAAAGAAGTCCTCAATTTTATCATATATAGTCTGTAACTCGAGTATTTCCTGAGTAATAGGATAAATCCTGTCATTCGCTGTCGTGTTTTGCACCGCCAACTTCTTCTTTAGACGGGTCAATGATTCTGCTCATAACATAAAACTTTTCCCGGAGAGACGATATTTTTTCTGACTCCATTTTTGCACTCCTAATTAACTCCTCAAATTTTTCCACAAGCTCAGCAACCATACCCTGACATGACCTAAGAGCTGTTATCGTCATCAGGGCACGGGCTTCATCATCCTCAATGGCTGCGTGTGCGTCAAATTCATCTTGCATGTGACAAATTTCCTCCTGCATATCTGCAATCTGCTTCTCAATCTCCCAAACTTTGCAACTCCACTCTCATAAGAACTCTTAACGAATTCTTTCTCGGTCTGCATGACAAGTATAGCCTTTTGTAGCCTGCCAATCTCTTCTTCAGCCTCATCCTTGCTCATTTGAGGATCAAGCCTTTCGCGCACTCCCCTTAACCGCCCCGGTGTCCCTTCTCTTTTCCTCTTCAGCATGTCTTCCACGGTTGATTTCTGTATCTTGCGTGAGCTGATTGGCATGATTGCTCTCGGGAAATTGTCATCCTCCTCTTCCAGCAGCATACTGCACTTCGTCCGGACAAGCGGTGGCAATGGTGTGGTTGGCCTTATGCAGCTCCTTGGATAAGTGGTCATAGCGCTCAACGAGAGCTCTGTAGGCCCTGTAGACATCTTCGACGTGGGTTATGACCTCCGGCCTTCTGCGGTAGTACATCTCGGCCCTCTTGCCGAATGAATCGGCTTCCTCTCCGAGGAGCTTGAGCATGATCTTGACCCTATTTTCCACATCTGCAAACAGCACCAATGATTAATTTCCCTTATATATACAAGAGACTGTGCTGCATTTATTCGTGCGTACTACCAAATATCAACAGCTTTTCGTTTATCATAGTGGGATATGATGAACGAAAGCCGGTAATTACTCCAAGAACACGGTACACGTTGATATCTAAAGATGTTAACAATGTTGCCAGAACAATAACATGTCTGTGTTCAGTCCTAGATGCTAGTACAAATGAAGTAAAACTTGGTGCGCACCAGAAAAGAATGCAGCAAAATCTGACTATTTCGTTATGGATGTCACAAAATTCCAGATGGGAAGAAGCTTGTTGTATTTGATGACTCTATGTTCAATTTGGTTGAAGCCTTAATTCCTTTGATTTTGCATATGACAACCATCCTAGTTTCATTTTCCTTTTTGGCAGGACAGCATGGTATTGAGTAGGTAACGGACACCTGAAGGACTAAAAATGGGAGCTGGCAATTAATTGCAATCTTTTCCGTCGAAAAAAATTTGGGAAAAATAATTAAAGACACAAACAAGTACTAGTGGCATCTAAAGATTGCGTTGGGGGGAGCGGAGCGGATGCGATGAATCTTGATACCGCGTACCAGAAGAAGAAGAAGAAGAAAATCAATGGTAGTACCTTGGAGGTTAGCGTCGAGCCATTTGGACTGGGTGGTGCGGATGTGGCTCGCCCACCACCACGAGTACGCGTTGCTCGCCGCCCGCTGCAGCATCTCATCAGGAATCCCGGACTAGGGCAGCTTATAGACAGATCAACAGGAGCGAGCAGCAGCAGCAGCCTCGGATTTCTCGCAACAAGAGAAAAAAATAGCAATCTTGGATTGGCGAAGAGGCTGGGCGTGCGGAATCGATCGACGGGGCTGGGGGACGTAAGCTAAGAACGAGGATTTGGAATCTCGGATCTCCGGCGTCCACCGAGAATCTCGTCGCCCCCTCGGCGAGAGGGAGGGAAGCAAAGGAGGAAACAGAGCAGAGAAGGAAGGAACCAGCGAAGAATTAATAGTCTACTACTGGTCTATCTACGTCTCCGTTTTCCATTTTTGTGGCGTTTCTTTCTTTCCCCACACTACGTACGTTTTATTACTACTTCTTCCTCTTTTTTACGAACGCGTTCACGCTGTCAAGAAAAAATGGGCAGAGAAGAAACTCCAGCGCATTCACACATGGGGAATAAATAATGTGCTCAGCTGTTTTCTTCTTCAGATTTTTACTGTCCCATAAATGACTTAAAAGGAAACTTCGAAAATTATCATATTTTCCACATGGTTTTGCTAATCCCCTGGCAACAAGAAAGAGGTAAAAGAATGCCAGGTGATGATCTTTGTACGAGTGATCGATGAGGTGCAATGCAAAGCAACTCTGATTTTCCGAAAAGTAGGAGCAAGAATCGATCGAGCGCAAAAAAAAACAAAATGAAAGGAGACGACGTGCAAAGCTGAATCGAGCTAGGGAAAAAAGGGGAACGACATATTTATGTGGGACATTGGCGTGGGTGCCACGATCGTCGGCCGTCGGTGTGACTTTTTTTGCATGCTTTGTTCTACCTTCTACNTTTTCGTCATCTTCTATTTCTTCAAAGCTTAATAAAGTAGGTATTAAACTTGGTAGTGATAAAAATCAAAATTTTGTTTCGACTAGAGTCTTGAGGCATATGGAATTTGACCGTCTAACGGTTATTCCTAAAGCTTCGACTGTGTCGAACTCCACCTATCTAGATGAAGAGGAAGCGAATGCCACAACAGATGGTCAACTTCTCTCGCATCTAGTTGGTGAAGTGTCGAAGGTCGGTTTGGATGTGGACAGTCCCTTATTTGAGCTAAAAGCTTCAGGGCATAAATCCAAATCTTCCTCTAACAAAAAGCCTCGGAAAAAGTCAAAATTATCCAAATCCCCAATGGTTTCCCAATGAATGGCATGTTTGCAAATAGCAGAGGTCTTGGTGACTTGGCTGAACATTTGCACCTTGCGGATTGTGTTCGGGATCATAATTTGGATTTTTTGGCTATTTCTGAGACGGGTGGGCGAGATTTCTCGCAAAGTCTTTTGAACCGACTTTCGGGCGGTATGGACTTTGCTTGGTATTCTCACATGCCTCGTGGACGTTCTGGGGGTATTTTACTTGGGGTTAAGACAGATTATATGGAGGTGTTAGCTGTTTCGGATGGGGATTTTCATATTAAACTCCATATCCGTAACAAAGCTGACAATTTCTCATGGAGTCTCGTCACCGTGTATGGGCCTGCCCAGGAGGACCACAAGGCCGCTTTTCTTAGGGAGTTCGTTAATCTATCATAAGATAACCCCCACCCCAGCCATGATCATTGGGGGGGGACTTCAATTTGCTACGATTCCCATTCGAGAAAAGTAAGGGCCGGTTCGACAATCATTCGCCTTTTCTATTCAATGCGGTAATTGACAGCTTGGATTTAAGAGAGGTTTCAATGATTGGGAGACATTTTACTTGGGCAGCTGGACCGTGTACTAATGGATACTGATTGGGAATCAAAATTTCCCTTGGTATCGGTACGGGCTCTAGACCGCATTGAGGATCTGTCAGACCATGCTCCCATCTTATTGACTACTGGTTTGCCTAGGCCACCATGTACTCGTCGGTTCAAGTTTGTACTTGGATGGCTACATCATGAAGGTTTCCAGGAAATGGTCAAAAAGATTTGGGAAAGACCTGTTGCTGGTGATACTCCAATTCAGAGGTGGAATAACAAAATACTTGCTTTACGTAACTACCATGCTGGTTGGGCCCATCACACAATAGGTTTGCTTAAAAAGGAAAAACAACGGCTATCATCAATTATTGATGACCTCGAGGCATTAGCAGAATCTCGCCCGCTGTCCATGCAAGAGATTGAGCTCAAAAGGCAATCGAATGCATTGATAGCAAGCCTTCTGCGCGAGGAGGAGCTTAAGTGGTATCAACGTTCTAAAGCACAATTCTTTCTGGAAGGGGATTCTCAAGTCTTTTTGCGTGGGGGAATAAGGCCGTTAAGAGAAAGACCCCAAGAAGCGGCCCTACTTTGGTGGAGTTGAAGACAAGGTGTCTTAACTCATATCACAGTACTCTCAACGGGCCTGACCTTGATCCTTATGAGAAGGAGATTGATCCGATCAAGGTGGTCAAGGCGGGACATGGCAAGAAACATAGCCGCTACTCGATTCTGATCGAGCCTACTGTCACTTACTCGTAGCTCTGATCTTCCTCCACTAGTAAGAAAAGGCTTATAGATGGATTATATACCTGTGGCGCACCACCATTTTGATGCGCCACGGGTATATAGCCGTGGCGCAGCAAACATAGGTACGCCACGCGTAGACCATTACCCGTGGCGCACCAAAATAGTGGTGCGCCACGGCTAAGTGCAGTCTGGGCTGACGGAGGGGCACCCTCCTTAGTCGTGGCGCACCTAAGCTTGGTGCGCCACGGGTAAGAGTATAGCCGTGGCGCATCTTATTCCAATGCGCCACAAAAATAATGGTTTCGGGGCTAAATTTTCACCCCAGATAGCCGTGGCGCACCAAACTAGTGGTGCGCCACGAGTAACCTCTTAGCCGTGGCGTACCACGTTTTTGGTGCGCCACGGGTAAGTTTCCTGCTTTGTGCTCCCATGCACCCCCCCCCCCGGTGATCGCCTTTTCAGTTTTGGAAAAGGTAAAAGAAAATGATGCAAAATTCAAAAAATAAAATCCTTTGAGATCTAGTTATGTTACATAACCTAGTAGCTAGAAAAAATAATAAACATGAATTTTGGCATATTTTGCAAAAAAACATTATGGAACAGTAAACCGGCGATAACTTTTGCATATGAACTCGGATTTTAACATTTAATACCTTAAAAAAATAGAGGAAAATATACATCCAAATAAAATAGCCGAAGGCCTTTTGAGGTGTTTTCGGGCTACAGAATCCCCAAATTCGCAAGGGAACATTTAGTTTTTGGACTTTTAAGATTTCTGGGCAAAAAAATTATATAGGCCCTCACTTACCCGTGGCGCATGGGATGAGTGGTGCGCCACGGGTAGTTAAATACCCGTGGCGCACCACATATACCATGCGCCATGGGTAACCTGGGGGCACAATCTGTGTGCTTCACGATCCGACGGCTCACATCGACTTAAACAAGCACACAATCCGTGTGCTTGTCTTTTCTTGTCTCTGATTGGTCGAGAGGGGGCATCTCCTCAGCCTTATCTTCTTCTCCCTATCTCCTTCTCTCCTCCTCTCCCTTCTCCTCTTTCTTGTCCCACACTTCTTCAAGCCTCTCCCCTTCTCCTCCATCCTCCTCTCACCGGCGAGTACCGACGACGGCGGCGACCGGGGACGGCCGGCTAGAACCACGATGGCCGGCAACCTCATCCATGATGGCAAGCTCCTCCACGACGGCGAGCTCCTCCACAACGGCGCCTCCTTCATGACGGCGAGCTCCTCCACGATGGCGACCTCGACGGCGACCTCCTCCACAACGGCGACCTCCTCCACGACGGAGACCTCCTCGACGACGGCGAGCTCCATGGCTGTGAGCTTCTCCAGGACGGTGACCTCCTCCACGTCGCGAGCAACTCCACGGAGAGCACCTCCACGACGGCCGGCGAGCTGCCGGACACGCCGACGTGGACGGTGGCCGGTGGCTTTTTTTTAATTCGGAAATTCATAGCCGTGGCGCACCAAAACTAGGTGGGCCACGGGTATGTGCATATAGCCGTGGCACACCAAAACTAGGTGCGCCATGGCTATGTATATACCCATAGCGCACCGAGATCCCTGCGCCATGGCTATTGTGTTACCCGTGGCGTGGCAATCCGTGGCGCAGGGCCCTGCACCACGGGTAAGGAAAACTGGTGTGCCACGGGTAACCTTTTTCCTACTAGTGCTCCGTGGTCGGAAGTTGCAATACTCGTGGAGGGCCTGGTAGAGTGAACATCTCCTCTCTCCAGGTTAGTTCTTTTTCCTTTCACCCACTTTCGGTTTTGCATTCTTCATGGCTACTTTAATTAGATTCACTAGGCGCCAACCCATGCATTATGGTGTTTTAGTTGTGAGCTAGAAGGCTTTTTTTAGAAACGAGAAAGAAACCCTCCCGCGGCGCACGCCTGGGCGTCGCCGGGGGCTCCCCACGCGCACCGCTAGCCATCCCCCTCGCCGTCGGATCCTCTTGCCGCCGCGGCCGCCGGCCCTTGCTGTGGCAACGGCGGGCCCAACCGCCAATGGTGGTCTGGGGGTGGACACCGGAGACCGTCGCCAGGATCTGCAGGGGCGGAGCTGGGCGCCGTGTCGACGTGCAGCGGCCAAGGGGACGCCCCTGGCCGGGGTGGTTGTGGAGGTTCTCCTCGGCGGCGCTTGACTGGCGGCGGTGGTTGGGCTGGGGTGGTCGGTGGCTAATCCTAGATCTTTGATCTACGTGCTCCCTGCCGCCTACCCATCTCCTACTCGACCATGCGCTGCCACCTCCTTTCGCGCCGCTGGTCTTGGCCGTCGGTTGCTCGGAGAGGAAGATCCCGCAGGTTATCGGCGAGTGGCGTGGGGGCTACTAGCTCAGCTTGAATAAACTAGGTGGTCCTAGGGTTCGTTCTCGCACGAAGATGAAGATTTGTCGCATGCCTATCCCATCGATCTGAATGGACGGTCGTGCTTCGGAAGGCTCCGCCGGCGAACTCCACTTTACGTCTCAAGCCTGGAGATTGCTGGATCGGAAGGTATTCGATCGTGCGCACCCATGTTTTTTCTCTGACTGTTTGATTTCAGAGGGAGCGCTTGGAAGCTCTGCTGGCTGTTAATATCATGGAGCACGCTTTCTCGTTCCATTGCTGGCGAAGAATGTCATGGAAGGCGAGATCTGAAGACTAGCAATGGTGGTTTGAGTCTTTGTGGCAATGAGAAATTGGCTAGGTGATTCGTGACATGGAGCAGCGTCATGTATGTGGGGGCGACTGCACAGGAGAAGTCCTAAGTCTTATCTTTCAGGGTGAAAATCCAAGTTCTGACATTAATTTGTTGTGTCTGGGAACACTACTAGGAAAAGGCTTATAGGTAAGCCACGTATCCGTGGCGCACTGTAAGCATTGTGCGCCATGGCTAATTATGCGTGGCGCACCTCTTGGTGCTGCGCCACTGACACAAACTTATCCGTGGCGCAGGTTTCTGAGATGTGCGCCACGGCTAAGATGGGCCCTGGCCGGCGCGGCCTGTGCGCACTCAGGCGTGGCGCGGCACAAACATGTGCGCCACGGGTAGCCTCTTAGCCGTGGCGCATAGTAATACCCTGCGCCACGGGTAAGTGTAGCACCCGGCCGGCCCACACAGAGGGGAAATAAGAGCGCATCGATCCCCAGTGTGGCGCCGCTCTCGATCCGGCCCCGATCTCCTCCTCGCGCCGCCTCCGCCTCCTCCCCGCGCCGCCTCCGCCTCCTCCCCGTGCCGCCTCCGCCTCCTCCCCGGCCGCCTCCGCCACCAGGAATCCCGCAGGAGCAGGAGGACCCCACGGAGACGGCGCTCGATCCGCTGCTCCACGGCGACGGCGCGCGGCCCTGGTAAGCCACCTCCCCGCCCCCTATCCCCTGACCCTCCTCCGCCTCCTCTCTGCCCTCCTGCTCCCCCGCCCCTAACCCTAGATTGACGGCCCTCTCCAACTCCCTCTCCCTCCCGCTCCCCTCCCCCAAGCTCCCCCTCGCGGTCCACTCCGTCCCGGCCGCCTCGCGGAGCACGACGTCGTGCTCGCCCTCGCGGACTCCCGCGGCATCCCGCGCGCACCCGCAGCCGGACCTCCTCTCCTCCCTTATGGACGCCGGCCGCCCCGACCTCGTCTGCGCCGTCCTCCGCCAGGCCGCCGACCTCCGCTCCTCGCCGCACTTCGCTGCTTCCTCTCCCCGGCCTCCGACGCCGCCTACGACGCCAAGGGACGCAGGGAAGAAGGAGAACGCCGTCGAGCACCGTGGACTGCGTCGACTCCCTTGTCCTGGCCGCGGCCGTGTCTGAGCTGGACGGCGGGGAGGTGGCCGGCCTGATGAGGTACCTCGTCAAGTGGATCAGCAAGTACTGGAGGTTCTCGGAGGCGCGTCCTTGCCCGGAAGCAGTGGGAGTTCCAGGGTTGGAGCCGTGCGAGAGCGTGCCGTCGCTCGGTGCGGTGACCAGGGGGATGGGGCTGGTTCTGGACCAGCATTTCTCCCACCTCGTGCTGAATGCGGAGGTGCACAAGGACTTGTGCGATGCGGAGGTGATGGTGAAAGAGCTTGCTGTCGAGGCCGAATCTTCTGGCCCAATCCTCGACTTCTTCTTCTTCTTACATGTAAGCTACATTATTTGCTTTGTCAGAGATATCTCTGGAGTGTGCATGTGTAGCTTTTGCGCAACATGGTCTAGGTCTCGCCACCTCTCCGTGCAATGAGATCGGCATCGGCTACAACCTGTCTAGGTGAGCTCCAGCTCCTCTGCTCCGAGTTATGGCCAGCGTGTTCTAGTGTTAGGGTTTTGATAGCTAGGGTCAGGATTTGGTTCTAGTGTTTTAGTGTTCCGGTCAATAACACTAGTTAGGCTTATTAGGTGAGCTGCTGGCTTGAATGGCCGTAATGGTTATGGCTTTAGCTAATTGCTCTGGTTGAGTAGGTACACTAGATGTATATGGTCCGTGGCTGCTACTTGCTGGTATTCTCTTACATTATATGTGCTATTTTCTTTCCTAACCACCGGACTGAATTCTGTGCTTGTTTCGAACTTATTTTCTTCGAAAGCCGATGATTAAAATGTTGTGGCACTAGGTTGTAGGCCTGCAGGTCTTGTGAGCCTTGTGATATGCACAAGTACCAAGTTTTGTGCATCATACTTGGCTCACCAGATCCTGCAGGTCTACTTGTGTGTCCGACCTAAGTATGAGGCGCAAAATCTAAGTCATTTTTATTTTGTTTTGTTTTTTTCTTCTAAGCCGATGATTAAAATGTTGTGACACTAGGCATTTTAGCCTCCCTGCAGCAAACGGCACACAACGAGCATCTACCTTTGTCATCGAACCCAATGGCTGGATTTAGCCTACCTGCTGGCATGTTCCCTGGCATTATTGTGTTGTCTTTGTTCACCGGCCAGCCATTGGATCCACCTCCTGTAGGTCGGTGAATAAAGACAATACAACGATGCTGTTGGAAACACAAGCCCTCAGGTAGGTTGAATCCAGCCACTGGATTTGGGTGACACAATAATGAATTGCCGAGGATCCTGCAGGTCTACTTGTGTGTCCGACCTAAGTATGAGGCGCAAATCCGAAATCATTTTGTTTTTTCTCTCTTTCTGAATGCCGATGATTAAAATGTTGTGTCACACTATGTGATTCAGGGAGGTGCTAGCGGACCTTGTGATATGCACAAATAAACATCTTGTGCATACTCTTACTTGGTCCGGTTGCCCCGTTCCTGATCAATGTGTGTCCAATCTAAGTATGAGGCATAAACTCAAATCATTTTGTTTCTTCTCTATGAATTGACAAAGCCGATGATTTAAACTATGCCATGGTAAAGGCAAGGAGAGTGTGTACAATGCCTTATAGTATATACAATTGGAGTGTTTGTATTAATACATGGTCTTGTACACACTCTTTTTGCCTTGTTTTGCACGGCAATGATATATGAGGCTTTCCATTGTTAACTTCTCGCATTTCGTAAATTTTAATATTACTTTTGTAACAAAATTTTGACTTAAGCATTTTTTACTTAGGTGTTCTCGGTGACGATGTCCATGTTGGACCAGAGGGGCGATGTGCGGGACTGGGCTCCACCGGGCTGGCACTGGGAGGTGCTACCTTCCGGGACACGCAGCTTGGTGAGGAATCCGGGCGACGTCGTCGACCCTGATCTTCTGTGGTGGCAGTCGCGTGGGCCACGCTCGGTGCAGAGGGAGCCGGCCCCCGAGGAGGAGGTACGTCGCCGTATTAGGGAGGAGGACGAGCACGTCCGTCGATACATGTATCTGCTGGTTAGGCAGTATGACGGTAGGTGGTCGTTTCTTCAGAGGGTTCCTGCTCACGTGAGTTATGACCCTGTGAGGGTTCCTTCTCTTTGGATGCGTAGCGCCGCCGTCGACTCAGTACAGTTCGATGAATCAGAAGGTTCATGTTGAAATTAGCTAAGCTTCATGTATTAGCTACTGGATATGTAATAATATGATCGATGAACTGTGATTGTGATCAACTTTGTGTAATAATATGATCGATGAACTATGATTGGAAATTGTGTATTTGTACTGGTTTATCAAATATTTCTCTCTATATAATATTGGAATATGAATTTCCTGTAATGTGATATATCTGTATTAACAACTGTTTGTATAAATACCTGTATAAATACCGTATTTTCTGTATATAAAAAATACAGAAAAACTTAGCCGTGGCGCATGACAGAAGGTAGCCGTGGCGCACCCTAGCCGTGGCGCATGAGTAAGCGGTGCGCCACGGATACTTCCCCTTAGCCGTGGCGCAGGATAGACATGTGCGCCATCTGTGCCTGCGCCACGGGTAAGTTTGGTTACCCGTGGCGTGGCAATCCATGGCGCAGGCCCCTGCGCCACGGGTAGCCTTATTTGGTGCGCCACAGGTAGCCTTTTCCCTAGTAGTGGAATGACCTTGGTAAAGGCATTGCTTTGAGAGCAAAGACATTATTTAGGGTGAAAACCTGAGATCTATGATCGGGCGACGACAGCGCTTGTGCACTGTTCTCTTCTTGGAGGTGTCGCTTTTGGAGAAGCTGGACTGGTGCTGTCTTGGTGGTGTTAGTACTGTTGTTTCAAGGAATAAATCACTATAGCGGTATTTTTCTTTTTATAATTCTTCTTTCTTTTTTTGGCTGTGTGCATCCGTAATGCCGCTAGGGCAAGCGTTGTTGCAAAGGCTGCGTGTAATTGGTATCTCCGCGATATTAATATATGCTCTTTGTCGGAAAAAAAAGTAGAATCACATGTGATGTTTAATTAGAATCACCTATGCTGTTTACATTCTAGTGTTTCAGTTGTGTTAAGTAGTCACTAAAATAATAAGGAACTTTTGAATTTTGAAAATATGAACTCTCTAGTTCAAACAGGTTGATTTGTGAGCATTTCTACATCATTGAGTTTGCGAATACTATTTTGGCTTACATGACAATGTTAATTGCATATGGGAGTACTATATAGCTCCCTGTCCCAGCTGAATTTCCTTTTTTGTCATTACTAAAAGAGCATTTGTGCTACTGTCAAGCTACTGTACGTATAGCAAGTGGTCATACATGCTTCATGGAACAGATCGTGTGAGTAGGTAGTATACGCTTAAATTTTAAGACCAGGTATAGTCTCACCTTGCGTGCATGCAAGTTACTCTATATTCACCTTGCTTAAATTTTAGTAGTAAATGAGTAATATACATAACTGATATATTTTATTTAGAACTAGACAGGTGGCCCTCGCAAATGCGAGGGCGACATCTTAGGTGTATTGAATATGTTCAATAAATAAATATTGTTCTATAAATTTTGGAAATATTTATCCAGTCAATATTGTTTTAGAGAAATATCTCATCACTATTATTCCATAGACGCTGCGGAAATATTGTGATAAGTTAATATCATCAGTTTGTAAATATGGTCTTTTATGGCAAATTAATACTCCCTGCGATCCGTAATTAGTGTCGTAAGGTGTATAGAAATTTTGTACTAGCTAGGCTACTCTGGGCGACACTTATATGGGACCGGAGGGAGTATGATGTATTTCCGTAGAACACCATTCCTCCATATTTTAGAACATCGTCTATTACCCTGTTTTGATTCACTTTCACTCCCTTCCTGTCTGTTAATCCCGTTGTTTAATCCCCATGCCATGTATTAGTTGTCCTACAACATCACTATGCAAACTTGTCAACAAAGTGTTACTATCTCAATCAATCGTATGTCTTTACTAAATAATATTTTTAAATCTAGCATCGCCATAGTACATCAATTCTTCAGCTCAGATATTTGAGTCGATCGATAAAGTAAATAAATACTAAATACAACCTTTGCAATGATCTTTAGGAATTAGAAACTGTATAATTAAGATAGAAAAGAATAATTTATTCAATTGTGGGGAAGAAATAGAAACTCATGAGCCCAATATATATTTCTAAAGCATTAGACCAACATTAAAAAAATATTTTAAATTGGGTGCCATAAATAAAGAAAATTTGTAATATTTCTAATCCTACGCATCAATCTCTCTGAGTAGAAATATTTCCATGGAACAAATATTCTACAAAATCTAGTTGAAATTCCCATAGCAACATGTTCGCAAATCTGGTGATCGATACCAAAGATAAAACATGATTGGTTACTTCATTTCAAAATAATCTAGCACGTTGACAGTGATACTTCTAAGGTATGATCACAGTTCTGCCTAATTATGGAAAAACGACATCAGCTCTATGCACATCTTATGCTTGATATACCTCTTTGTTTGATGCCAATTTGTATAGAATATTCTCACGACTATAACTTAAATATGAAATTCAGCTCCAAAACTCAAATAAACTTCAAATAATATTTATCTTTATAAGACTAACTCGTAAGTTTATTGACAACGATCTGGCCCCAAATACATAATTATTGTTTTTCTTTTGCTAGTGTGGAAATTTGATAAGAGCAAACAAATTCCGATATGTGTACAAAATGCACTCTTTATGTGCACGATAATGTAAACACTTGATCTACTTGGGTCATTAGGAATTTAACCCATGGGACGTGCTATCTGGCCTACTGATACTATATGGATGTAATTTTATGATCACTATAATATCAGACTATCATAAGAATACATACAATATTCAATATGATCAAATCATCAAATAGTTCTCAAGCTACATTAGTTTATTACTCAAAATAATTTGTACATATCATGTGAAAATTCATGGCTAAATTGAAAAAATTGCATGCGATGACCAGTTTACAGAAGTCTTGCATCCTTTGTGCATGTAGCAAAATTCGTCAAAATAGTGTCATGTTCACCTCGCATGCACCTGCCGCAATTTTGATATACATTCTTAGGGACTCTGTTTTCTGGCCTTTCCTGGAAATAAGAAAAAAGTCACAATTGGAGGTTTCGTGATGCTAGTAAGAGAATCTTTTTGCACTGGTGTTACTTCTAAATCAATAATTTTCATCTGTTCTTGCGTTGTTCTGGTGCGATGAAGTTGCGGAAACTCACCATTCTTGCGTTTAGAAAGACATACCGGTTCGCTTATGTTTTACTGTTTCTTCGATCTGGAGCGAACTGTTTGAGGCGTGCGTTCTGGAGCGAACTGTTTTCTGCTACTCTTTCTTTTGAACTTGAATACATCTAATAATTGGTTCCAATTATTTAATCGACTATAGAGGAAACTAAATGTGAGTGTACTTCATTAGCTCAGAAAATGATGTACTGACTTTCTCTTACATATGTCTTCTGAAAAATAAATATGAAAATTCATAGTAAAAATTCGGATGGAATAACACAATTCCTTCTGCAATCCCTTCACTCTCACCCCCAGATGGAAACAATTTTTGAATGATTTTTAAAAATGAACGAAAACTCCGATGAACGAAATCAATTTTTGAACGATTTTTTAAAATTAACAAAAAGATTGGGTGTGAACGGAAATTGTTTATGAACGATTTTAAAAAAATGAACAAAAAAAGGCCGATGAACGAAATATATTTTTGAACGATTTTATAAAAATGAACGGAAACTATTTTTTGAATGATTTTAAAAGTGAACGGGAAAAAAAGGTGTACGAAATTTATTTTGAACGATTTTGAAAATGAACAGAAAATATAAGGTTGAACGGAATTTTCCTTGAACGATTTTAAAAAATAACAAAAAAGGCTAGTGAACGAAAACCTATTTTTGAACGATTTTAGGTTGAACAAAAACTTTTTTAAAAAATGGGGTTGAACACCGCTCATATCTTTGAAAACGTTTAAAATCATATTTAAGACCCTCGATGAGCAGAAACTAATTTTGAATGGAAATAACATGAATGGATTAAAAGCATGAACTATTTAATAAAAAGCAAAACATAAAAATGCCGATGAACTGCCAGTGAACAGAAAAATAATTTTGAATAGAAAAAGCTTAGATAGTAGGATCATCTGATGTGGTAAACACATGAGTCGTCACTCTGGTGTAGCTGATTCTGTTTTGGACGGAAACAATATTTGAATGATTTTTAAAAATGAACGAAAAAGCCAATGAACGATATCAATTTTTGAACGATTTTAAAAAATGAACAAAAAGGTTGGGTGTGAACGAAAATTGTTTATGAACGATTTTAAAAAAGTGAACAAAAAAGGGCGATGAACAAAATCTATTTTTGAACGATTTTACGAATTGAATGGAAAGTATTTTTTGAATGGTTTTAACAGTGAACATAAAATAAGGTGAACGAAAATTATTTTGAACGATTTTTAAAATGAACAGAAAATATAAGGTTGGCCGGAATTTTATTTGAACGATTTAAAAAATGAACAAAAAAAGGCCAGTGAACGAAAACCTATTTTTGAAAGATTACAATTTCTGAACAATTTTGGGCTGAACGAAAACTTTCTTAAAATGGGGTTGAAGGGGTGTTGAACACCGTTCATATCTTTGAAACATTTAAAATCATATTTAAAACCCCCGATGAACGGAAAACTAATTTTGAATGGAAATAACATGAATGGATAAAAAGCATTAATGATTTAATAAAAAAGAAACATAAAAATGCCGATGAACAGAGCATAAGAAAATGCGAGTGAACAGAAAAATATTTTTTAACGTTTTAAAAAAAGTTTTTTGAAATATTTTTCAATTTTAATTTTTGAACGAATTTAAAATGGTCAAATAGTAGGATCATCTGATGTCATCAAAACATGAGTCCTCACTCTGGTGTGGCTGATTCTGTTTTGGACGGAAACAAATTTTGAATGATTTTTAAAAATGAACAGACAAGACGATGAAACGAAATCAATTTTTGAACGATTTGTAAAAATGAACAAAAAGATTGGGTGTGAACGGAAATTGTTTTTGAATGATTTTAAAAAACTAAACAAAAAAAGGCCGATGAACGAGAACGGGAACTATTTTTTGAATGATTTTAAAAGTGAACAGAAAAATAAGGTGAACGAAATTTATTTTGAACGATTTGAAAATGAATATAAAATATAAGGTTGAACAGATTTTTTCTTGAACGATTTTAAAAAATGAACAAAAAAAGTCCAGTGAACGAAAACCTAATTTTGAACAATTATAATTTCTGAGTGATTTTGGGTTGAACGAAAACTTTGAAACATTAAAATATAAGATCATGGGACTAGGGGAGAAAAACAATACAGAATCACATGGAGCACACCAAAACAGACTGAAAAACTAAAGACATTGCTGCACAAAAGTGCAAAACACACAATAAGGAGAGAGCTGGCACACAGGCAAACACTTTTATCAAAAAGTGGACTTTGTACATATAGTGTGCGCAAGTAGCAGAACTGGCACACAGGCAAAAGCACATATATTCGTTGTTACAAACCGATCAATACAGTCACGAGTTTGACTCTAACAACAATCAGAAGATATACGAAGAGAGACATGATATCAGTTCACTTGCATTTCTTCATCATCTCGAAGGTTTCGACCTCAACCTCATTCATGGTAGAGTAGAACATCTCAAAAGCCTTAATCATCCTATATTTCGGGATAATTTCCTGCATACCAGAAGAAACAATAAAAAAAAGCTTATAATATCAAGAACATACCGCCAAAACAGGTAGGCAACCCCCATTCCAAGCTTCTCTATTATAATCACCATCAACATTAAAAAAATTATCCTTCCAGGTGTTGAACCTGGTGCATGTCCCTGTCTGTGAGAGCGTAAAGGAACTTCGGGTTGACGAAGTTATAGGTGGTAGGGCATAAACAGTGGTTATGAAGTACAGCAAGAAAGACCTCATGAACACTACTTCATTATTAGTGCCGAGCAGGATGGATTCAAGATGTTTTATAGGAATGTGTTTCCCTTTGAGGTAGAACAAACGGAGAGCTTCCACCTCACTGACAATAACAGGGTCATCACTCTGCAGTGCATAAGGAATGGTGCCAGATTCAAACCCAAAGACCTTGTCCAATATATGCTTTGTGAAGTGAATGCTCTTGTTCCTCTTCTTGAAAACACCTCCACAGCCATAAACACAATGATCAACAAGCCACTGGAGCAGTTGAAGCGGAACCATCAAGTGTTTGGGCATATGCAACATGTTGTCCATATTGCGCCGGGAGATATAGCCCCTCTGAATGGGGTTGAATTGCTTTACAACCTTCATATACCTCAACGAAGAGAACCTATGCTTGATAGTGGGATTTGCCCGCTGAACTTCCATCACAATATCTCCTGCGCAAAACAATTAAGACCACAAATAAAAAAGAAAATTAACCATTTTACTGCACAATCCATAAAAAGGGAGTAGAAAAAGAAGGCACTCCACATAAAAATGCAACAAAACTAGTATGTGTACAGTTGCATTACATGTCTTACAAAAACATAAATAGAATAATTTTTGCACCAATGAAATGAACTAGTAGAATGGCACCACGAATCCTGCTACTTTCAGCCGCTAGATTTAGGATACCAAAAAGGTTAAGATCGATGCTAAACAAACAATTTCGAAAAGTGGAAACAGTCATACATCAACACACATGACTAGCTGATAAAAAATCCAACTATCTTCATAAAATGTGCTAGAAAAAATGAAATGAAGAACAACTACAGTCCTAACGCATACAGGCATAGAAATAAACTAAGGGTGTAGATAAGCTCACTCGTCTCATGGTTACAGTAGGTAGTGGATCCATATATACACACACTGAAAAAAAAGCAGTACGATTGCTGAGAATGAATAAACAGGTTCACGGCGCTACACGCAAAAAGAAGAGCATGGATGATAGAAACCCTAGCAGTCACTGTAAATAGGTAATCCCAAAACTGACCTCTAACTCTTTCCATATCTCCCTCTGTCCATGGATTGAAGAAAAGCTACGCACAAATCTCTATATCTCAACTAACCCCTACCTCGTACACAACCCTAGTGGATCGACATGTATAGAAAGAGGACCATCTCCCAGATCTAAAACAAAGAAAGGAAACGACGGATGGTAAAGTTCGAAGGAAAAGAAGGGGCTAGTACCTTACGCCGCCGCCATGGCCGGCGATGACTCGAGATGAAGATCAAGAGAAACGGGGGAGGAAGAAACCACTCGCGTCCGTCAATCAGTCGTTTGCCGCCAAATAGCCACAGAAAAGATGGGGAGAAAGTCGCGAACAATACAGGAGAAGAAGAAACAGAGCAAGAGAAACGGGGGAGGAAAAGGAACCATTCGCGTCGGGAGAGTAAATGGGCCGGCCCAATTAGTGAAAGCTTCAGGCGACGCGTCGAAGAGCCATCGCTAATGAGCGATATATAGGATTCGCCCGTTTCACCCCAAAATACTTTTTCCCTTTGTCTTACAGAGACCGTACATCATGTGCATACATATATTTAGACGGTCAAACGGAGATAACGCGTTTCTTAGGATTGCCGCGAAGATCTTCTCGTGGACACTCCACGGCTGTTCGTCTCTATCTGCGTTGGCGGTTGGCCTCATGCTCGACTCCCTTCATCCCTTGTGGCTGGGACGTTACTCATTGAATCGGGATTTTCTTTTGGGTTGTTGCGGCAGATGCAGGACCGTCCACGGCCATGTCCACTTGCAACCTGAGCAGCAGCGCCGCTAGAGCCTATAGGGCCTCCAGCCGCGGCTCAGCTCTAGCACCGGGACATCCGCCAACATCTTCGAACCAACATTTTCTTTTTCTGATTAGCGATGCATACCCAGCTGGATTAGCGAGCCAATTGCAATTTTCCCTTAGATTGGAGCGATTCTAGCGGACACGGACGGTCCGCTTCGCCCGACGGACCGTCCACTTGCATCCTGAAGCCCGAGACAGTACCCCCCGTCCGCCCCGACGTCGCCCTTGCCTATGATACGGAGTACTGTATAACAATAACTGGCTTGGATATGGGCTTCGAGAGAGACCTAATTAAACCGTTTAATTAAATAATTAATGGCAAAAGACCATCCAGCCCTTTTAAATTTTTGGGGGGTACACCGAAGCACAGCCCTTGAATTTGTATAATTTGAAAGTACACCTATTCTCATACTCGAAAGGAAATGTAGGAAAGTAAATACACACAGTTCAGTATGGATTATGCTCATCACACCACCCACATAGAGACATAGAACTATCTTCAAATGAAATAGTCGGGTACTTGAATTGTCATGTGCTACAATTATAACCCCTCTGTACTTCAAAATATTGACATTATATGTCGTTGATATGCACTAAAAATAGCTAGCTGCGTATACTCCAGCAACTTTTAACCATTTGTTTAGTAATAAATTTTTTGTCCTCACCCCCTTATACAAGATGATCATAAACCACATCGACAAAACTTATTCCAACATACAAAAGAATTATAAATATTCTAATGTGGTGAATCCATGCTCCTTCTTTGTGGGCTTATATCACGTAGTTATTCCCCCAAGTAATTTGTTCACTCTCCTCCTACTTGATAAGGATATTGATCCATGCATGACACTTTAAATTATTTGTTAATCAATTCAGTATATATCGATGTTGGTAGTAAAAATATTTAAATATATTGATTAATATATCAGCACTAAATTAATAGTGTACCTTTCTGATAATATCCTGCTCGATCCCCTTTGCATATATTTGTTTTAATCTCACAGTTAATGAACTAATGATTTTGGTTAGGATAATACAATATTAGATTATTAATTCTTTAAGCCTACTTCAATACCTCCGATTTAAGTACGAATCTGAGAAATTGGGGTATATTTTTTACCATTCCAGTGTGCATAAACAAAAAATAGTCTAATCAAGAATTAATTAATGAATATATACCTTGCATCCAATATTCACCGAATTTCTTATGTGAATATCACATAGTTAGCGGGATTGATGTTTCGGCTTCCGAGCTCACATGCTCCTGCCTAAACAGAAACAATCAAAAAAATACTAAAACATTTCAAAAAAAATCTGTAAAACATGGGTGATGAAATATATGAGTTATGTAAATACGTGTCAAGTTTCGTGATGAAATGGTATTTGTGTCGTATCATTAAAAACAAAATCAGTGCTCTGAAAAGCAAATTTTTTAATCCCATTTTAGCCACAGATTTGTCTTTTTTTGCCCAAATCAACATAAATGTCATTTCACCATGAAACTTAGCACGTATGTGGGAAAAACATATATGTTTGTCACCAATTTTTTTGAAACGTTGTACTATTTATTTCGGTTTTTTATTTTGGCAGGATCATGTGAGTTCGGGAACCATTTTGAATTTCTAGTTGCTATCCCCTGCAGGTGCACAGGTTGATGATTAGTATCCTACTCACTCCATTTCGAAATATAAGATGTTTAGCCATTTCACTATAGACTAGATACAAACTAAAATGAGCTAAACTATGTACTAAACACGTCTAGATACATCCGAATCTGAAAAAACTAAAAAAGTAAAACATCATATATTTTAGTACGGAGGTAGTATAACGTATGTACTGTTGCGGATGGGGTGGTCTGTACATGTCTATTTTGTGGGTGGTGGTGATGATGGGTCGTATCGTTAATAAAGTGCTCAACATACATGCATGTTGAATGGAATAATTGCACGGGATAGGTTACGCTTTTGATGAGAAATTCGCAAAAGCAAATTGTCGCGCTTCTTCTTCAATCCATATGTGCCCTGCCCTGTAGCTGTAGGGTGGGTGGATTTAGGCCGCGGCTATGATAAAAGCTGATCGATTATTTCACTTGTCTCCATCCCTCGCGCAGATCTGTGCGTCCTCTTTTTCAAATGATCACTTTCATCTTTAGCCTTATGGTCCAAGTGTGCCAAAGTGGCGATGCCCCTCCATCTATATAAACATGACTCCCCACATGCTTATGTGTGTGAAGCTCGCACACAGCTGTTAGCTATCCTCAAAACATCATCGGAGATCGATCGAGCTAAATCTAGTTTAGATTTGAGCGACGCCATGGCTACACAAGGCACGGCGGGTCTAGCCCTCGCCGTGGTGTGCGCCATCTGCCTGCTGCCGGTGCTGGCCAGGGCCCAGCTCCAGGTCGGGTTCTACCAGAAGACTTGCCCCAACGCCGAGTCGCTTGTCCGGCAGGCCGTCGCGGCGGCCTTCGCCAAGAACGCCGGGGTCGCTGCCGGCCTCATCCGCCTCCATTTCCACGACTGCTTTGTCAGGGTATGTACCTGCACAACGAGTTCTTCCATCTATATATATGCCAGACCAGTTGCAAACGTACGGCTAGGTCCATGGTAAAGCAAACTAAGAGAACTTTGGGTGTTTGCAGTATGAGAAAATATGATTTGTATGTAGTTTCCGTACTAGATCGGTCGCTAGCTGGTTTGTCAGTATGAAAATCGAGAGAAGTAATGCAGAGCACAAAAGCTAAAGGTGTAAATTACTTCTCGAGATAAAGAGAAAGTCGAAAGCAGAAAAGCGAAAGCTAGCAAAATTTGGAAGTAGAAGATACACATACCATAATGCCCTGCATGCTGGCCCTGCTCTTTTCTTTCTCCGGAGTCCGGAGGCAACGCATATTCCCCTGCCTACGAACCTTTAATCAGACGAATCTGAGTGCTCTTTTGTCAATCCATATCTGTAAAAATATAAATTTCATATATTTTAGAAATCACTAGGATGACGGGATGAAATCTACGGATTAGTTTACTGTGTCTATAACGATTCAGGCAAAATCTTGTATTTACCACATGCAGGGCTGCGATGCCTCCGTCCTGCTGGTCACCAAGCCCGGCGGCAACAAGACGGAGCGGGATGCCATTCCCAACAACCCGAGCCTCCGCGGCTTCGATGTGGTCGACGCCGCCAAGGCATCCCTTGAGCAGAGCTGTCCCGGCACCGTCTCCTGCGCCGACATCCTCGCCTTCGCGGCGCGCGACAGCATCACCCTCACCGGCAACGTCTTCTACCCTGTCCCAGCCGGCCGCCGCGACGGTTCTATCTCCCGCGAACAGGACGCCATCGACAACCTGCCCCCGCCCACGTTCACCGCGCAGCAGCTCATCGACCGTTTCAAGAACAAGACCCTCAACGCCGAGGAGATGGTCCTCCTCTCCGGCGCCCACACCGTCGGCCGCTCCTTCTGCGCCTCCTTCGTCAACCGCATCTGGAACGGCACCACCCCCATAGTGGATGCAGGTCTCAGCCCGTCGTACGCGGCGTTGCTGCGTTCGCTGTGCCCGTCGAGCACGACGCAGACGACGCTGATCACGACGGCGATGGACCCGGGCTCGCCCAACGTGCTGGACAACAACTACTACAAGCTGCTGCCGCGTAACATGGGGCTCTTCTTCTCCGACAACCAGCTGCGGGTCGACGGGAACCTCAACGCGCTGGTCAACAGCTTCGCGGCCAACGAGACTATGTGGAAAGAGCGCTTCGCGGCTGCCATGGTGAAGATGGGCCGCATCGAGGTGCAGACCGGGAGGTGCGGCCAGGTACGGCTTAACTGCAGCGTCGTCAACTCCAAGTCGTCGGTCGAGCTGGGCTCCGTCGCTGCGTCACCCGTCGACGAGGAGGGCGCCGTCGCCACGAGCTAGCTAGCTCGTTGACCATCCGCCATCGAGTCCCGTCTTCCATGCGTTCCTTTTTGTTTCTTTTCTGAAGTGTGATCGCGCATGTGTCTATGTGTTTTTTTATTCGGGTCGTTGCGATGGCTAATAATTACTACCTCCGTTTATAATGTAAGTCTTTTTAGCATTTCTCTTTCCATCCGTATCTAGACATGTTTTAGTGCAAGATTCATGGATCTTACACTAAAACATGTCTAGATACGGATGAAAGAGAAATACTAAAAAGCTTATATTATGAACAGATGGAGTAGAAGAAATCCTTGTACGTTAGAGTTGTTACTGAGTTCTTGTCCATCTGACTTGAACAAGTCTCTTTTATACTCCCCGTTCTTCAAATTCATGAGGTTTTATGCATGAACACATTGGTATGCAGTTTAACTTCACGGGCGTCACATGAAACTCATATGTATGGTAATAATGATTTAATAAGAACAACACAAAGAAATAATCTTCATGATAACTCTTAAGTGAGAACCAACCTTTGGTTGGATGGTTAGGTGTGTGGTTGTACCCACGGCCCACCAGAGTTCAAACCCCCAGTTTGACATTGAATTTTCTCAATTAGGCGGAATATTCTTCAGCGGGAGGTGATGTTACCGTCGACAATGAGGCGTCTGTGCTGACTTCGTCAATCTCAAGACTCGACCCGCCGACTCAGTCTCCCGGAGGTCCTCATAGGAGTAGGATGTGTGTGTGTGCATTCATAGGGGTGAGTGTATGCACGTGTATATGAGCGTCTGCGTTGTACTGTGTTTCGCAAAAAAAAAAAAGATAACTCTTACAGAAATCCACTTTGGAACCCGAGGTCACATGCTCCTGCTCAAATAAAAAAATCGGAAAAATAGTAAAACATGTCAAACAATTATGAAATTTTTTGGTGATGAACATATACATGTTTTCTACAAACATGTCGAATTTCGTGATGAAATGATTTTTCTGCTGCCATGTACAAAAAAGACAAAATCACTGCTCTGAAAACATATTTTCCAAATCTCATTTTGGTCATTGCATTTGTCTTTTTTGCACAGAGCAGAAAAAACCTTATTTCATCACGAAATTTTTCACGAATGTTACAAACATGTTTATGTTCATCACCAATTTGTTTCAGATTTTTTTAAATGATTTACTAATTTTTCGATTTTTTTAAGTGGCCCGGAGCAGGTGTGCTCGGGAGCCAAAACGCCTCCCTCCAACTCTTAAGTATATTATCATTTGACCAATCTCGAAAACATGTACTCCTATAAGGTATCTGGATATTTTTATCCACTATCGGAAATTCACAATTGCTGAATGTAAACATGTTGAGGACCGACAACAACAACGGTTAACCTAGAATGGAAAATTATTATTTCTAGGTGGAAGATTGGTTTTCGTTAACTCGGTAGCAAGTAATTCAGTATTGTATATGCTTTTCTTTTTCCAATTACCCGAAGGAGTTTTGCACATATTAGATTATTTGTGAAAAAAATTGGTAAGAGGATATCAAGAAAAAGAAATACCGACTAGCTAGATGGGATTCGGTATGCCGACCCAAAGATCAAGGGGGCTGGGTATTCATGACCTAACAGGTACAACCCTCCTCAGAAAATGGTTTTTCAACTATTTACCGAATATGAGGTGTGGCACACCATCCTAAAAAGAAAATACATAGGTTCAAAAAGCATTGTCCCAAGTTTATTGGAAATCAGATGACTCTCATCTTTTGGCTGGTCTAATGACGACGAAAAAGCATTTATTCCGCTTTGACTAATTGAATATCAAAGATGCGTCAACAGATTAGATTCCGGGAGGATAAGTGGTTACGTAATACCACACTACATGAATAATATCCTGCTTTATACAATATTATCACTCCAAATGTGACGATTCAATAGATATTTGACTGGACCCAGACTGGTGCCTTGGAATGCTCTTTTAGAGCAGTTGGCATTGTCCAACTATTGTCGGGGCTGACAAATTTTGATGGAATCTACTTGAGAATAATAATTTCTTAGTAGACAACATGTACAGAGCGCTTAATCTATCGCTGAAGTTAAAAATCTTCGCATTGTATCTGCACAGAGGAGTAATCCTTAATAAAGATAACCTTGTTAAACGCAACTGGCATGTGAACACTAAATGTGTATTATGTCATCAAGATGAAACAAAAAAACACTTTATCTTTGATTGCAAGTTTGTCCATTCTATGTGGTCAGTCATCCAAGTAGCTTCGAACTGGTATGCACCGTGTAGCGTTGAAAAATATGTATTTGGAAACTGGCCATAGAGCATAGATCACAAGTTTAGAGTTTATCTATGGGTGGGGGCGCTTCTCGTAATATTGTCGATGTGGCTATGTAGGAATAACAAGATTTTTAATGATAATTTTTTCTCTCACGCAGATCGTCTATCAGTGAACAAGTTTGATTCGTTCATGGTCGTCTCTACAATGCGTGGAGTTTCAAGATCTGTTTATGAAGATGTCTTCATGGTTAGAGCATGCAGTGAAGGGTATTTTTAACCCACATGAGCGGTGTAATCTATAGATTGATCTCGCGGTTCCATAGGCGTCCTACATGCTTTCTATGAGCTTTTGTGTTTAATATTTTTTCTTATTTTTTATTTTGAATCGTTGGTTGTGTGCATCCTATTTATTCAGAGGATGGGTGGGTGTAGGATACGTTATATCCTCACGATGCATTGAGTAATAAAATGCTTTTTATCGGAAAAAAATTTGTCAACATTAGAGAACTTTGAATGAACGTCTGCTTCCTAGTCGTTCGTTTGCACAACATCATGTTCACATTTAATAGGATGAATGCGAGGTTCTGGTTAGTGTTTACTTGTCGCTAGGTATCAACGTATCCCCTGTCATTAGTACAAAAGGGGCTTTAGTCCCGGTGGGTAAGGGGTTTTAGTCCCGGTTCTCCAACCGGGACTGCCAAACTGGGACCAAAGCCGCACCCCCCTTTAGTCCCGGTTCACCACGAACCGGTACTAAAGGCCCTCCACGTGGGTGGATCCGTGCGCGGGTGGGTGGAGGACCTTTAGTCCCGGTTGGTAACACCAACTGGGACTAAAGTCTTGTATTTTTTTTGTTTCTTTTCAATTATTTTTCGGGGTTTAGGGGGTTAGGGTTTAGGAGGGGTTTAGGGTTTCGGATTTTATGTTTTCTATCGTATGGAGATCACGTCGATGCGCCAAAAACAATTTTTCGTATACATAAAGTTCATACTACATGGATATCACGTTGATGCGTATACACATCAAGGTAAAAAATAGCGTGCTACAAGAAATAGCGGCAGCCTCCTCGAGATGCTATGCACGTTATGACGTGCTATATTAAAATAGCGTTTTGAAAAAAATAACAGTTATAGTGTAAAAATAATTGATTTCAACAAAAATAAAGGAACAATATATGCATAACCAAATATAAAATTTGTTCTCAAACTGTTTAGAAGCCTAAAATCAGCATCCTAAGAAGGAACAATATATATAGTATAAATTATTTATTTAGAAACTCAACAATTTGTCTTAAAAAAAAGAAACTCAACAATAGCGATGTCAATTTCTGATTCGGAAGATGAACCAACAAATTGTAGTTCATCACCACTATAAAAAGTCAACAACTTCTTCTTTCTAAGGTGGAAATTTTGGGCCGGAAAAAATAGCATGCTATAGCGTTACGATGTTTTAGCGCGATATAGCGTGCTATTACGCGAATAGCACCATAGCGAGCAAATGTCGTAAAATATAGCGTGGACCCTCTGAATATGCTATAACGTGCTATTAGCGCCGAAATAGCGTGCTATTTTTTCCATGATATATATACACATACAATTTGATAGATATATCTATTTAATTACATGGAGATCACTAATTTACATGGAGACATTATCGGTTATAGTATTCTCCGGTTTCAGATATGACCTCCGCAAGCAAAAATCCCGCCAATTCCTCTTGAATTGCTTTTACGCGGTACTCAGGTAGGAGCGGGTTCCGCTTCCTTTCCAATTTTAAAAGAAGGAGATCAATATGAATATATGAGTTGTGTGTATATACATCAAATCATCATAAAAAAATTATGAATGAAACTCAACACAATTGATGGCAATAAAATAAAATTATGAATAGTGTTTACGTATATTAATTTATCTCCGAGTTTTGCAGTTCTCATTGGTCATCATGTGAATGAACTCGCAAACGTAGTATCCACATAAATGAGTACCGCTTAGCTGCCTCAGACACCACTGTACAAGAATAGAATTCAATCAAATAATAATGAAGCATGATAATGGTATTAAAACTAGAATTAAATAGATGCGCGGACCTAGGTAGTATTACTTACCTTGTTCAGAACAAAACTCAGCTCTGGTTTCCATTCACCGACTTCACGCGCGATGAACCGTTTCCAACCCCTGCTAGGCAAAGTAAATGAATAAAGGAGTTTACTTGATATCAGGAAATGAACAAAAGAGGGCGATATAGTGCGATAATGATTGAAATTACCTCTGGAGCATAAGAACCAGGCTCTTGTATTTTGTAGTGTCTCTCCTTAATGAGTCCATGATTTCAATAGTTCCATCGTCAATTCTAATGATTAGCAGAATCCAGTGGAAGCTGCGCATGTTTATATACGCAGTCAGGCATAACTCATCAATTATACTTAACATCAAGTAAGCAAAATAGAATGTGTACAAGACAGTAACACTCACTCGAAGTTGTAAGGAAATAGTATTTCTGGTTTCGTATTTTGTCGCTTTAAAAACCTTAGCAAAAGGTCCTCTGTGTCTTTGGCATGATGTTGTACAGTGTATTCATTAACTTTATCCGGGTCAATGAACCCAATGTCATAGATATTGTCCCTTTTGAATTCGAGAATCTTCATTCTGCATAATAGCGTACAAAAGAATACAGTGAGGATAATTACATGCAATGAACGAGCTGAGCTAAAGACTTAAATTACAAAAATAAATCACTTACAGACAATAGCAATTGACGAGAGATTTGTCAAGGGCCTCTTGATTGTATAACTGAAACAATTCTGAAAATTCAATTCCAATGAGGTTATCTTGGAAGTAGTGCTCTTCCTTAACTGCCACCATGAGCCACAATCGCCCTTCCTTTGCGACTTTCATGTACCACTCATTTAATCTTCGCATTTGTGTTTGTAGATTCGGGATCTGCTCAGGTCTGACCAGAGCCTCCCCTTCAACATATTTCCATGCTAGCTCAGCCATGGGGAAACCACTGTCGCCTATGAATTGAGCAACACTAAGACCAGTACTGTCATTGTGTACGTCCTTATCGGGAAACACCTTGAGTGGGGCGATCGATTGTTGTTCCTGTTCTCCGAGTTGGGGAACCTTTTTCCCGCATCTCGCCTGGCCTATCTATTCGTATGACTTCTCAATAGAGCGCTCATAGTTTGATGGCGATTTTGGTGTGGGGGGGGGGGGTCCAATAAGTTCTTGTAGCAGCGCTCAACGACCTCCGGAGCTAGTTTCTCCTTTGGCTCGGGCTTTTTCGGTGCAAGTTGTCTTTTGACATCGGCAGCAACAACCTTGTTAAGTTCCATATCAGTCATTTCGCAAGGTAACTTCTCAGGAGTCTTGTCGTCCTTGGTTTTCTTCTTTCTACCTTTCTTATTAGTTGGCGAAGCGGTGAGCTTCCGCTTTAGGCACTTAGTGGGCGGAGACGGCTGACGCGGCGGAGATTGAGATGGACTTGCGCTGGGGTCCCTATCAGGGAGGGGTGGACTTTGCTGAGGTGGATTGCTACAAGGAGGAGTCCATGGAGGGGTGGAGTCTGCAAACACGATGTATTTCTTTTCCCATAGAATGATAGCACTTGTGACTTCTCCCAATGTCTTCTCCCATTCATCTCTAGCCATATCAAGCTCCAGTGTCTCATATCCCTTCAAAACTTCATCCACCCCGACACGAGCATAGGCAGCTAGAATCTGACTGCCATGGTAAGTAGCTCCAGGTTCATTAGGTAAGGCAAAGCCGACCGCCACCTTGAAGGATATGTTCTTCATTGACTGATGTAGATCACACATTTTCTTCTCCGTGATATCATTCACGGTGTAGCGAGCCATCGGTGCTTCATCCATCAGTGCATCATGATCAGCCAGGACCGCCGTGGAACCCACGTTGCTTTTTAGCTGAGATGGGACGCTAATATGGAATGCAGGATCTTCTTGCTGCCTTATGCATTGCTGGCTTATTGTGTCTAGTTGCTCCTGCTGCCGCATGAACATGCGTTGAAATTCCTCGTGATTTTGTTCTAGCCATTGGATCCGGTCTGCCTCCTGCTTATTTTTTCTCTGACGGCTTTTATAAATGTCATTGCACTCCGGAAACCTAGCTCTCCACGTAACACCGGAGCCTTTGCCTCATGTTCATCCAGAGTGTTCAGGTTTCCAGAGGGCGTGTGTCAGCTCGTCGTTCTCTCTCTCTCGGGCCGGAACGTTCCCTTCTTAACTTCTTCTATTGCTTTAACAATCTTTGTGGAGACCGTTTGAATTTTTTACTTATTTTTTCCTTTGCAACAATCTGCCCTGTCTGTGGGTCCAACGATGCCCCATGCCCGTACAACCAGTGCTTGGACCTCTCGGGGCATTCCGTTGTAGCTGGAATGATCCCTTTAGCAATCAGGTCGGCGTCATTTTTTTTCCACTTAGGCACGGCAGTCTTGTAGCCACCCGTCCCTATAGTATGGTGATATTCTTTTTTTGCAGCATTTAACTTATTTTTTTCAGACCTTTCCACAGCTTCAGACGATTCCTTGTACGCCTTAAATGCGTCCCAGTGATCTTTTTGCTTCTCTAGTGCTCCAGTGAATGTTGGAGTTTCTTTTGTCTTCTTATAATTACCACATAATTTTTTCTTGAAGGTCTGGAATTGTTCCGCCATCTTCTTAAGAGCCCACTGTTTGAGTTTCAACTTCTTGGCCTCTGGGAAACCATCCGGTAGGTTGAAATGTGTCATGACCATATTCCAAAGAGCCTCTTTGGATCTTTGGTCAACATAAGTAACAACTCCATCGTCTACCTTTGGCTTGTGCCATTCTCAAGTGTTGATCGGGATGTTGTTCCTAACAATAACTCCGTATTGATTTACAAATTTTCTTACGTTCTCTTTGGGAGCAAGCGGTTCTCCATCTTCAGCAACTTCGTCGATCGCGAACCTTTTATTATTGTCCAATTTTTTGGTCGGGCCTTGTATCCCTTTACCAGATTGGCTCGATCCGTAGAGCCTAGCAGATTGGCTCGATCCGGAGGGCTAAAAGAAGAAAGATTCGTTAATGAGTGCAATACAAAACAATTAATGCATCTAGTGATCATGAGAGGCTTAATATACCTCGCCGGAATTTGTGAAGGGCCCTTCGTCTCTTCTTTCTAGCTCAGCTCCATCACCGTAGTCGTTCAAAAACTATGAGCTGTAATCTTCTCAATCTTCTCCACCGGCATGGAGCTCTTCTTCTCCACCGGAATATATCATATTCAACATTTCCTCTTCACCCTCGTCTCTGTCGTGGGCATCCATAATTTTCTTTGGACCATCAAGTATTCAAAATACAAATGCACCCATAAGTCATAAATTCAAATACAATATGATTTCATTCTTACAAGTGGAATTTCCACAATTAAAATTCTAAAGTTAAATACAATAAATAGAACTAGTGAAGCTCCTTGATTTACTTAGCTTGTTTTATTTATAGGAACTTCATATGATTTTTAGACGATATGAGTCCTTAGGATTTGATTTGCAAGACTCATTCCCTTAGGATTTTTCCAAAGTATTAATTCGTATTGGAGAAAAGTTTCATCCACTAAAAAACATAATAATAAAATTACACTAAAAAATGGAAATGGACTTCAATCCTAATGTTCTTGTTTGGGTGTTCATGGAAATGGCAGTTTAAATCAAAGAGAAGAGGCAATTCCAAATCCTATTTGGGTGTAAGAAAAATTAAATTGTACACAATTAGCTGAACCCATTTCCACAATAAAACAGCAAGAAACTAAGCAAAACAAAAAGAGACTAGTTGCTGGAATTTTTACTTTTTTTGTGTTTTTCAGTTTTGAGCAAACAAAAGGCAAAACAAGACTAACAAAAAATATACTAAGCAAGACAATAACAAAGTAAAGTGAAAGGATGTGTGAAACTCCCCTAGCTTAAGCTTCCAAGTCCCCGGCAACGGCGCCAGAAAACAGGCTTGATGGCGTGGATCACACGTTCGCTGGGAGACCCCAAGAGGAAGGTATGATGCAGCAAAGCGCCAGTTTTCCCTTGATTACAAAACCAAGGTTGTCAGATCCAGTAGGACTTGGAGAAGGCTTAGCGAGGTGTCAATCTACTCTGGCGCTTGTAGATCAACGCGGACCTGCACACAATCACAAACAAGTACTTTGCCCCAACGAAAACAAAGAGATTGTCAATCTCTCCGGCTTGCCAAACACAAAGAATTAAATGTGCAAGTGTAAAATATGAAGAGAGTGAAATATGACCAGCAAGTAAATAATAATGAAAAGCTATTAAAACGGTGGTAAGCAATGTAGGAAAATAGAACCAGGATCCATAGTTTACTAGAGGTGTCTCTCCAAAAGATATACATGATGGGTAAACAAATTACAGCATGGCAATTGACAGAATTGTGGGCGCATAGCATTGCTATCATAAAACAATATAGTTCACAGTTTCATCTAATATGGGCATTACGTCAAAATACATAGACCGTTTTCCAACTGCAGCTATGACTAATAATCCACCCTGGGATCGCTATCTAACATGTCACCCAAAAGTATTAAGTTGCAAGCAACGGATCATTGCAATAAGCAAAGTGCATAATGTAAGCAATGTAAATAACACAAGGAAATCACACCGCTGTTTTCTCCCTAGTGGCAACAACACATCTCTAGCCTTAACCGTTCTTGTCACCGAACTCAGACAAGAGAGGCATGAACCCACTATATAGCATAAATACTCCCTCATACAACACTAATAATTACTTTGCCAAAGCATCCACTAGCATCGGAGAGCATGCAAGATCATAGATAAAACATAACACAAAGATGAACAAAAGTAATGACTCCCACAATTCATCGGATCCATGCAAACACAATCGTGTAGAAGTTACAAATAATATGATCTTGATCATGATAGGCAGCTCACAAGATCTAAACAATGGAGTACGAGGAGAAGAGACAACCATCTAGCTACTGCTAGATGCCTCCGGTGTCGATTCCCCTGTCCGGCAGGGTGTCGGGAAGAGCTGCAGAACCCTCCTGATTTAGGGTTGGAGGTGGCGGCGGCCTCGGACGTCTTCTGGAAATATGATCGGGCTCTCCTATGTTTTTAGGTCAGGGGTGAATTTATAGGCGAAGAGGCAGCGTGAGGAGGCGAGGGAGGTTCCCAGATGGGCCCCAGCTGCGGCCTTCCCCTGGGCCGCGCCTGGGTGGCATCTGGAGGCTGGGTGCTTCCCCTCCGACCGTCCTTCGGGTTTCGTCTTCGTTTCATATTGGAAATAATTCCTGTAAATTATCAGCGCAATCGAGAAACTTACCGGAACAACTTTTCTGAAACAAAAAGACAGCAGAAAACAGGAACTGGCACTGGGCATCTTGTTAATAGGTTAGTTCCATAAATCATGCCAAAATGATATAAAAACATTATAAAAACATGTGGCACTGATATATAATCAAGCATGGAACATAAAAAATTATAGATATATCGAAGACGTATCAGGCGGTCGTGTAAAATGTATTCTCATTTATCTCGTACCCTTGGAAAGTCAATATAGTCGAAGATGGTGACCTGGACAACAAGTACAACTGCTCTCCAACAGTGGTGTTATTCATGAGATGTGTTTGCAACCAACCGCCGAAAGTCTCCATGTGTTTTCCTTTAATCCAGGAGTCAGTACGCTCCGAGTTTCGGAGCGTACAATATTCATGTGTTCCTCGATATACGGAGCCACCAAGGTGAAACTTTGTAGAACTGTGTAGTGTGCTTGAGTGAAAGAATGACCGTCCATACTTATTATTGCTTTCTTTCCTAGCGTGCCTTTTCCACTCGGTATCCCCTCATGTCGTGATTCAGGAACAATCGGCTTAAGGTCAAGAATAAAGTGAACACAAAACTCAATGACCTTCTCTGTTCCATAGCCTTTGGAGATGCTTCCTTCTGGCCTAGCACGGTTATGAACATATTTCTTTAAGACTCCATTGAACCTATCAAAGGGGAACATATTATGTAGAAATACAGGACCGATAATCCTAATCTCTTCGACTAGGTGAACTAGGAGGTGCGTCATAATATTGAAGAAGGATGGTGGGAACACCAGCTCGAAGCTGACAAGACATTGGACCACATCATTTTGTAACCTTTGTAGAGTTTCTGGATCGATTACCTTCTGAGAAATTGCATTGAGGAATGCACATAGCTTCACAATGGGTACTCAAACATTTTCCGGTAGAATCCACCTCAATGCAACCGGATGTAATTGTGTCATAATCACGTGGCAGTCATGAGACTTTAGGTTTTGGAACTTTTTCTTTGCCATATTTATTATTCCCTTTATATTTGACGAGAAGCCAGACGGGACCTTGATACTGCTCAGGACTTCAAAAAAGATTTCCTTCTCTTCTTTGGTAAGAGCGTAGCTGGTAGGACCTTGATACTTCTCTGGATGCAGGTCGTCATCTCCTTCGTTCATACGTTGCAGGTTCATGGAAAGATTCTTCATCACGTGCATCACATCGATTACAGAGCGGACCTCTAAGATTTTCCAATAAGGTAGCTCCCAAAATATAGATTTCTTCTTCCGCATGGGTGTGTGTCCGTCAACGTCATTCGGAACAGATTGTCCGCCGGGACCCTTTCCAAACATTACTTCTAAATCCTTGACCATACTATATATATCATCACCACTACGGTGGGTAGGCTTGGTCCGGTGATCTGCCTCACCTTTGAAATGTTTGCCTTTCTTTCTTAAGAGATGCCTGGTCGGAAGAAATCGACGATGCCCTAGGTACACATTCTTTTTACATTTCTCCAAATATATACTATCAGTCTCATGTAAACAGTGTGTGCATACATTGTATCCCTTGTTTGTCTGTCCTGAAAGGTTACTAAGAGCAGGCCAATCATTGATGGTTACAAACAGCAAAGCTCGTAGGTCAAATTTCTCTTGTTTGTGCTCATCCCACACACGTACACCTTCTTCACGCCACAACTGTAAAAGTTCTTCAACTAATGGCCTCAGGTACACATCAATGTCGTTGTCGGGTTGCTTCGGGCCTTGGATAAGAAATGGCATCATAATGAACTTCTGCTTCATGCACAACCAAAGAGGAAGGTTATAGATACATAGAGTCATAGGCCAGGTGCTATGACTGCAACTCCGCTCCCCAAAAGGATTCATCCCATCTGTACTTAGACCAAACCTTAAGTTCCTTGCGTCACCTGCAAAGTCCTTGAACTCTCTGTCGATTTTTCTCCACTGCGACTGTCGTGGTGGGTAGCACGGCATATCCATCAAAGACGGAAAAGAGTATGGGGCAGGCGACGATCGGATGCTCGCGCGGGATTGGGCAACAAACATGCAAACACACGTCAATTACCCAGGTTCGGGGCCCTCCTTGTGGAGGTAAACACCCCTACGTCCTGCTCTTCTTGTTCTTATTGATTGATCACAAATCGAGCTACAAAGGTTGCTCCTGGAGCTGTATGGCGGTGGTGCCGGCTAGAAGTGTCCAGCCGGCTAGAGGTGGAAGACGATGATCTACGTATCCGTGTCTCTGTGTAACGTGCCTCGCGCAGGAGGCCCATGCACGCCTTATATAGGCAGCGTCTAGGGTTTTGGGGTTACAAGGAGATTACATAATTGCCCCTATGACTCACTACTCTGGAGCCGGCTGGTACTATTTCAATCATTACACTGTAGCTGTAAACGTCCGACAGGAGCTGAACGATCTGGGCCTACCAGTACGGACTGGTCGGTTGGTAGAGGCCGGCTGCTCTAGCCGGCCGTCCGCCTCCGGGTAGGCTAAACGGCTTGTTTCATCCGGCGGGCTTCAGCCGGCACGCTGTAGCCGGCCCTTGCAGTTCTTGAAGAAATGGCCCCCTTAGGGTATCCGGGTTTATATCCCCGACACTAGCCCCCGAGATCGTGGAGTCTTGCCGGTTCGCCGGGTAGAACTTCTCGAGCTTCAATGTCTTGTTTGTCGTTGTAGTTGAAGTTGTCCGGCTTGANAAAGGATGTGGTGACTCAACATGAAAATTAAAGACATGCCCTTCGCAGAGGGAGCAGGATTAGTCATCTGCTAGAGCTTTTTATTTTTTTATTGAAACAGAAGTGAAATAGTTTGAGATATCCATGCTTTCGCAACGCACTCCACAGTAAAGAAGTAGCTAGTCCCCTGTTTCAAGCAAGGCTTTTAGACTTTTGAGAGTGGCTGGTAACTTTAGAGGATGGGTCACTCCTCGTTCTCCTTTGTTTCACCACTAACCATGTTGACGGATTTCTCAGGTTTACATTGTGCGAAGTAGAATGGTGGGTTATGTTTATATTTTGCTTAAGCCGCTCTCGGCAAATTCAAGTGAGGACGTAATCCATCCTCACCGGGTGAAAGGGGGGAAATGACCTTGCTTGTCACAAGTTATATCTAGTTTCGCTACTGCTTCCTCATGAGCTAAAAACAGAGGCACAAAAATGAGCATTTTGAATATTTTAAAGGTAGCACATGCCAAATTTACTTGGAATGGCAAGGGAATAGCACATATAGGAATTTATGGTGGATGCTTTGGAAAGACTGGCTTCAAGGATTTGGATGCTACGAGCAGCATTCCTGCTCAGTACAGGTGAAGCTAGCAAAAGACTGGGAAGCGACAACTAGGAGAGCAATACTTGTCATAATCATGCTTTGCGACAAACTATATTAAACAAGGCATAAAAGTGATATCAATACATGAGGCAAAAAGTTAACGAGGCATGGACTTTCTTTTAGTCAATCATGTGAAACATGTGCCAAGTCAAATCCAACATGAATTATTTGGAGGAGGATACCACAATACCATACTAATATATGAATGAAGCAATACATGTTAATTTCTGCATGGCAAATTATTCACTCCTAGACGGTTGAAACTAATCATAAGAAAATATGAACTACCAAGTGTACATTACCGATATAACTAATTATCAGGACGAGCCAAAGCATGATCATCCGGACAAGTATATGTACAAAAGAGAAAACAAATAGAGTTCATACCAGCCCATTTACCATGTCCACTTCACCAAATATCGTCATTATTGCTCTTTCACTTGCATGACCGAATGATATGGAAATAAAGATCGATCCCAAGCGACGCTGTGAGAACTGGTCGAACCCTGCATCCACTATACAAAATAAAAGAGAAAAGGCAAAATATTTTTGGCTTTTCAAATTTTAAGAACAAAGAGAAGCAAACAAATAACTAAAGGAAATCTTTTTGGATTTTCAAATTAGCAAGAAAAGAACAAAAAGAAGAAACCGAAGAAGGAAGAAGAGAGAAAAACAAAAACAAACCAAAAACCAAATAAAGGAGTTTTTTTGGATTTTCGAATTTTGAAAAACAAAACTACAGCCAGAGACTAAATCAAGAAGATGAAAAATGCATATACAAAGCAAGAACGCATAAACCGACTAGAATATGAAAATAAGTGAAGTGTCGGTGAGAATACGTACTCCCCCAAGCTTAGGCTTTTGGCCTAAGTTGGGACTCAGTGGTAGCCACACCAGGGGTTCCACCCTGGTGCATCGTAGGTGGGGTAGGTCGGCTCCGGTGGCTGCGACGAGGAAGTCCCTGCGCCCTGGTAGTAGTGTGAGGAGCCTTCCCCAAAATAATTAGGGGTGTATTCCCCTCCAGTTGGTGCAAGCTCTTGTTCAGTTGTGTGCTCCTCGTGCTCCTTGGTCGCCTTTGCATGGAAACTCGCACTCCTGAGGTGTACGTCCAGCTCGTGCATAGAGAACGACCATCCCTTCATGTTGTCATAATTAAGCAAACAAGGATCGGGCAAAAGCACTTCCCATTCAACGTTATTAGCAAATAGAACTTTGTAAAAAAAATCGTTAGGGTGGGACTTATAAGAATTAAAATGATGCAATTTCACAAAATCGATGTCAAGTCTCTTAACAGGGAGTGGAGGATCCGCAGGATTAGGATGTCCTCCCAGTTCAGCAAGGACGCGTGAAGCAATGATCCCCCCGTAAATGGGTCCCCTGACATGGTTAGTAGAAAGCCTGTGAGCAAACAAAGCACCAATACTAAAAGTTTTATCCTTGTTGATAGCAGCAGCCAGAATAGCAAGATGAAGATTAGTGATATTGCTAGTATTACCTCTAGCTAGTATTCCTCTAGCAAGATAGTAAGCAAAATAACGAATAGCTGGAAATTGAATGCTTCCAATTTCACCTCGCTGCACCAAACGGTCATCATCATTACACAATTCCTTGTAGAGTTGCCACAGATAAGGTGGTTGTTCCTAAAATTTCATAGTTGTCCCTTTATGGGGGACACATAATATATGTAGCGGATCTGCACTTAAAAATAGGCAAGTCCCTGTGTATAGTGCAAATCCTTGGATCGATTCATTTGCACACACAGTTAAGATTAATATCACAACATTGTATCAATTATTACACGCGGATCCAGTACTTAGAAAAAAATATTCGATTACAACTTGCATAGCTTATAGCTATCTTGAAAGAGTAAAGCAGCGGAAAACAAATATTTATTCTTCATGGAGCCTCCATCATCTTCATGCATCCACATGCGAACATGTTGGTTGAAGACTCGAAACCCTTAAGTGATTCCTCACTCATCGTCAGAACAACCTGCATCAGTGAAAACGTTGCAGCCAAAAGATTGGTCAGAACCATATGAATGGATCTGGCAAGTGACACTTTGTGGACTCATAGTGGAAAAATCTAATAACCTATATGCATATTTAGGCTGGTGGAGTTTGAAGGCTGATTTGCATAAAGCCAATTTTTCCTATCTCTTTTCAAAACACTTTTTCATCTAAACGAGACAAGTATGGCATAAAAACCATTGTCTCAACTACCCTGGTTCACCCTCCATATTTTACTTAGAGAAATTGGAGTGATGAGATCTTCCATTGACATCCTTGTCCAGCTGCTCAGATTCGTCCGTAACCGGGGACACGGCTAAGTACTTAGATTTGACACTCTGCAGAGGTTGTGCACGTTCACCATAAGACTTCATCAACCCATTCTTCCAGCTCTGGAATTGTATGACCATCTTCTTAAGAGTCCACTCCATGACATTCTCCTTCTTATCATCTATGAGACCTCGCGGTAGGTTGACATGTGCCAAGAGCGTCTCCCAAAGAAAAAGTTTTCTTCTTTTGTCGACATAACTAGCTCTACTATTGACGTCCTTCGGCTTATGCCATTATTGAAGGGTGATCGGGATCATGGCCCTAACAAGAGCTCCGCATTGATTTATGAATTTACGGCGGCTCTCTATGGGTTCCAGTGGTTTGCCATCATCACTAACTTTGTCGATCGATATCCTTGCATCATCATCGCCCAACCTTTTGGTCGGGCCTCGTTTCCTTGGTGCAGATCAGCTCGATCCGGAGGGCTAACATAAAAATGATTCGTTAATAAGTGCAATACAAATCAATTAATACATCTAGTGATCAACAGAGGCTAGCTTAATATACCTCGCTAGAGTTTGTTAAGGCCCCTTTGTCGTCTCTGCTTTGTTCTAGCTCAACTCCCTCACCAAAATCGTTCAAAAACTGTGAGCTGTAATCGTCTCCACCGGCATCGTCTCCACCGGCATCTTCTCCACCGGCATCTTCTCCACTGTGTGCACCTTCATGTATCATCTCTAATATTTGCTCTTCATGTTCGTCATCTCTGTCGCGGGGGTCCATAGCTTAACTACAAACAATTTAGAATATGTTAAAAATGGCTAACAAATTACTTCTAACAGAACTAACAAATTTAAAATTTTAGCCTAATAGCTAATTTATACCAACTACTAGCAAATTTAAAATTCATAGCAACTATAACTTAAAATTCATACCTAATAGCTAATAGCCTAGTAGCCTAATAATTTAACTTCTAACAAATTACTTCTAACATTTTTTGCTAACACTAACTTTGCTAATACTAATTATCCTGCAACAAATTGCTAACATAATTTTGGTTCTAACAAATTTTTCCTAATTTTCGTCTAACAAATTATTGCTATACACAATTTTTCCTAATTTTCATCTAACAAATTATTGCTATACACAATTTTGCCTAATTTTCATCTAACAAATTATTGCTATACAAATTATTGCTATACACAATTTTTCTAACACTAATATTCATCTAACAAATTATAACCTCCACTAATTGAACTCTATAAATTTTTCATCTAACAAATTTTTGCTAACACAAATTATTGCTATACACAATTTTGCTAACACAAATCATCTACCAAATTATTGCTATGCACATATCAACTCCACTAATTGATCTCTATAAAAAATTATTGCTATGCACCTTGAGCTAGCGGGGCGCCGGCCGAGAGGAGGAGGACGGCGGCCGGAGAGGAGGATGCATCGCATCACGTCTTTCTTACGGTCTTCTTTGTGCCATCGCAACAACTTGGCATGCTCTTTGTTTTGGAACAAACGTTTCAACCGTGGTATTATAGGAGCATACCACATCACCTTGGCAGGAACCCTCTTCCTGGGGCGCTCGCCCTCAACATGACCAGGGTCATCTCATCTGATCTTATACCGCAATGCACCGCATACCGGGCATGCATTCAAATTCTCGTACTCCTCACCGCGGTAGAGGATGCAGTCATTAATGCATGTATGTATCTTTTGCACCTCTAATCCTAGAGGGCAGACCACCTTCTTTGCTTCGTACGTACTGGGGGTAATTCGTTATCCTTTGGAAGCGTCTTCTTTAATATTGTCAGCAACTTTTCAAATCCCTTGTCAGATACACCATTCTCTGCCTTCCATTGCAGCAATTCCAGTGTGGTATCCAGCTTTTTCTGGCCATCTTCGCAATTTGGGTACAACAATTTCTTGTGATCCTCTAACATGCGCTCCAACTTCAACCTCTCATTTTCACTTCCGCAGTTCATCTGTGCATCAAGAATGGCCCGACGAAGATCATCATCGGGCTCATCAACAATGACCTCTTCTTCAGCTTTGTCTTCCCCCATTGTAGTACCACTGTGTGTGCAGTGAACATAGGATAGTTGTCAACATCCTCTTCTTCTTCATTGTCTTCCATTATAACCCCCGTTTCTCCGTGCTTGGTCCAACAATTATAGCCGGACATAAAACCGGACTACAACAGGTGGATGTGAAGGGTTTTTGAGCAAGAGTAATCCTTCGTATTCTTATAGACACTACATGGACTACTAATAAAACCATTCCGCTTGTTTGTCTCAGCCACACAGAGAAAATCATGCATGCCATTAATGAACTCAGGACTGCGTCGGTCACCGTACATCCATTGCCAACTCATCTGCATTATATAAGTATATCAAAAATCATTACACACAACATCATGAATAGAGAAGTGACCAAATTAATTAATACAAGTTCATCACATTAAAACCAAAGTAGAGTAGTGACCAAATGTAATACAAAGTTCTTATAAAAGATACATTGAAACTAACATACAAACTATCTAATGCATTTAAATGCAACAACAAATGCGATCAAAACCGCAACTAAGGTAACCATTGATCCAACAGCATAATGATACCAAGCCTCCTTATTAATGGCATATTTTCTAATCTTTCCAATCTTCAAGCGCATTGCATCCATCTTGATCTTGTGATCATCGACGACATTGGCAAGATACAACTCCAATTTCATCTTCTCTTCTTCACTTCTTTTCAATTTTGGTTTCAAATCATTGTTTTCTTTTTCAAATAAATTTAGCATCTCGACAAGAGGGTCGGTTGGAATTTCCGGTTCAACTACCTCCTAGATAAAAATATCTATGTCAAGTTGGTCGGCATAATTGTCATAAACACGAAATGAAACAAATAGTTATAAAAGATAATATACCACATCCAAATCATAGACCGGACGAGGACCGATGGGGACGGATATCAAAGTCATGGCACTATACATATAACAAACAATAATACAAGTAAGAAAAATTATACAAGTAATAACTATGCATCTAAATCATACAAATAAGAATTAAAAAAAAAGATAAAAACAAGAGGCTCACCAAGGTGGTGCCGGCGACGGGACGACGCGGGCGATCGACGGCGGTGAGGACGGGGACGGGACGGCACTAAAACCCACAAATCATACTTTAATTTGAGCTCAAATTACATATAAAATAAATGAACTCCCTAACTTAGACATTTCATCAAACACCTAGCTAGCACTAGAAAAATAAAATGAGCTAAACTAGTAATGAAATGAGCTAAATTAGCAACGTCGGAAAAAAGGATGAAGTTGCTAACCCTTGGATAGATGGGTGTCGTCAATCTTGACAAATGGTGGAGAAAAATGGGATGAACTTGAGCTCGGGGTTTGGAGAAGTTTGGAGAAAATGAAGAAGTTTGGAGCAGATCAAAAATGAGGATGGCTCGGGGTGGAAGAAGATGATATAGGTGAAAACCTTTACTCCCGGTTCGTAGCACGAACCGGTACTAAATGTTAACTGTTAGTCCCGGTTTATGATACGAACCGGGACTAAGGGTCTGGCGCTGGCCCCACCTCGGCGGCTGCCTGCCGCGACCCTTTAGTACCGATTCGTGATATGCTAAATGTTCCGTTCAAACCGGGACTGGTGCGGGCCGGTACGCTAAAGGTTTGAATCGGGACTAATACGTACCTTAGTCCCGGTTACAAATAAGTCCGGGACGAAAGACCCATTTTCTACTAGTGAATGGAAACATAAGCTCTACAATTACGCGTCTGCTTGGTATTGTGACATCGATATGAGGTTGAATGGCGCAGGATACTGGATACATGACCGTATGTAGTTTTTTTTTTCTTTGCGGGACAGTACGTGGCTATTCAGCCTACCACGTCAGCGAGCAACTGCCCTGTACCTGAAAGAACTCAGGAATGAATGTGCGGATGAGAGGGTGTGAGAGAGAGATACAACGATTATCTCAGCTCGTTAGTGTGAAAACGAAAGCAAATACAAACGACGTTGTTACACCTATGTAAGAGCGGGACTCAGCGCATTTCAAAAAAAAAAAAAGAGCGGGACTCAGCGAGTCTATTATTAGTTAATTGTGATTTGATCCAAAAATTAGTTGCGATTTGATCTCGCAAAGGGCGTAATAATTCGGCGTAGCGACACAGGCCTGTACGAAAATTATACTCCGTATATGTAAGAGCGGGACTTAGTGAGTCTATTAATTAATTCTGATTTGATCTCAGAAAGGGCGTGCTAATTACGGGTAGCTACATAGGCATGTACGAAATTAATGTCCTAGTCAAGTTGCTTTTGAATTTTCCTCATGTGCTGTTTCATATCGAGTTTTTTTTTTGAGAAAGCAACTTGTATTTATACAAGAACAAAGATACAGACCAAATACCAGTACGAATACAAGAACAAACAGAGGACCATGAGACCTTCTTCATCCTCGCGACTTCAAATCCACATCTTGGAGCAAGATGCCGAAGGGCGTTATTGAGCCGCAAGAACCACCAACTCCGACGAGTTGGATCTGGACGGAAAAGCTGCATCGGCCGGCGACACGCGCCGAGCTCATCCCACTCCGGATCTGGGCTCCCGCGCAGGAGGCTACTAGATCCCTCGCCGACGGACCACCTGCAAGCTCCTGGACCACCGTTGTCTTCCCTCAGCCAGCGCCGCCACCAAAGGCAAACGACCACCGGCCGCCATCTTCACTCCTGTACAAACACCACCTCCACCATCTCCCCAGCGGAACCGGAGCCAACTCCGCTAGAACGGGGCTAGAGAGGAGAGGACAAAAGGCCGAAACAGCGCCTCCGCCACCACCTCAGAGACGCCACCATAGGCACGCACACCTAGATAGACTAGGACTGTACGCGCACGACGGAATCCAGCGCTCCCCTCCACCTCACGGTGCCGAAACCGGCCACCGGAGGCGAAGGGGAGCACCAGATTCGCCGGCGAGAGAACCGGGGACCGAAACCAGAATGGAAATGATATCGTTCGCATATTAAAGAAATAACAAGAACAAAAAATCTCTCCAAAACAATTGCTAATTCTAGCAGCTTCCTGTGGACAGCACTCATTCGCTCAACAAGTGGACTGCGTCAGAAATTAACAACTTTAGAAAATTAATGGGCCTAGTAAAGGCCCATTGGCCCACCTGGACACGTGGTAAGAAGTTGTATGCGGTGGGGCTCCTTATTTCATCGCCCAGCTTCTGCTAAAAAACAAGTATGGCCTGCTTGCTGGCTGATGGAGGCTATCAGCAACAATGATTTACTTTCAACAATTCAGAAGTTTATCCTCCAGACTCAAATGGACTTCCCCTGAAGAATTTCTGAGATGGAATGTAAGAAAACAATGTTGGATAATCCGATTTAGCTAACTGTAGTCTACAACTAGTCCCCTACCATACAAAATGGAGCAAGACAAGAACATTGAGGGGCAAGGCGACAAGTGGTGTTGCGATCACTTGTCAGCATAGAAGAAACTTGGCAACGTACGTCCATACATAATAAACGACATGCAAGCATGTAGCCCTAGGCTACGTATATAATCAATTATACATACGTACAAACGTAGAGATCGTCGTCTATCTCCGGCCCGGCCGTCCATGGATGCACACTAGACTTTTGCGGCACTCGAGAGAGGGATATGCTAACAGAGAGGGATATGCTAGCCGAGAGGGATCCAGCCTACTGCAGCAACCACTACGGGAAATACACAAGTCGCCGACGGCCGTCTTATACGCCGACGGCCAAATGTCGGGGCCGTCGGCGTACAAGTAGAGTTTGGAAAGCCGACGAACGGGCCGTCGGCGTACGAAACCCCGTCGGCGTAGACATTCATACGCCGACGGCCGCCGTCAGTGTACAAACTCCCGTCGGCGTAGAAGCCCCCACTAATGGCCGCCATGACGGCGCTGGAACGGCCGTCTCCCTATGAAGATACGCCGACGGCAATGCCGTCGGCGTATTAGTTTTTTTTAATAATTTAGTTTTACTTATTTCTGTATTTAGTTTTATTTATTTCTGTGTGGGGCCGGGCTGTCAGGGAGTGGCAGATACGCTGACGGCAATGCCGTCGGCGTATAACAGGCTGATGACGGCGACGGAGACGGATGCCATCTTGTGGGCCACACTAACATACGTCGATGGCTGACGTATACGCCGATGGCATATACTGTACGCCGACGAACGGAAAAGCCGTCGGCGTATAGGTACGCCGACGGCTTCGGGTCGTACGCCGACGGCCAGAAGCCGTCGGCGTATCGTGGCTTTCCTGTAGTGAACGCCGCCAGCGAAATGGAATCAATGGTTGCAGGCGCCACTAGAACTCTAGAAGCTTGTACGATCTGGCCAAGTGTACAGTACGTGGTGGTAAATTATGAGGCGCAGAAGGCGCCACGCCGCTACAGATGTATAGTACTAGGCAGAACACATAAATCTTATGGTATTAAATTATAATCTTATCTCGTGGGAGGTTTGGAAGGAAAGGAAGCAAGGGTTTCTTTTTAACCGACAACCTTCAACTTCAACCATGTTTGTTACAAAGATCAAACTTGAGACGGCCATGTGGTGACTTGCCCGGACCAAGGTCTTGAGTAATGTAATATCGCCATAGTAGACTTGTTGATTGTGGTCGTGGCCTGGTGACCTCGGCTAGGGTTGTAAACTTCTAAAAATCCTCTTCTTAATCAGTAAAATGACATATTTTTTTGCCTTGTTGCAAAAAACTAAAAAGAAATTCAAAATGGGATGGCACCCCGGTCTCTGCATCGAGTGATGCACACTGTCTTTATTGCATAGTTTCAAAAATATCAAGTTTACAGATCACGGATCATATAAGGTTGAAACATAAATTAACCAGCGAAAGAAGGACAACATAAAGCATCTAGACATCTTAATATGCTGCCACGAAACCCGGCTGAAGATATTCTCAAGAATCTCAGGAGCCGATTATAATCTTATCTAGGAACGAACCTATTATATTCAGGAAAAATGGTATCCATATTTAGAACAAAACTAACTAACCAAGGAGCTCCAAACCCCATTGCAAAGATTCAGCGCAGAAGTAGTCCATAATTGCGTAACAAGAAAATGCATGCACTACTCAACCGTCCCGGGACAAAAGGTAAAACTTTGTCAACGGGTTTTCAATGGGGAAAAGCAGCAGGAGGCGACGCACGGAGGAGGATAACAGAAAGAAAATGACCCGTGGATGAACTGTCGGCCCGCGCGAAAGGCACGGCACGGGTCGTGTGAAACGAGCTTTCGCGGCGGCAGCGCCGCGCTGGACGCGTCGTGTCGAGTCGCCGCCGGTCGATGCTTTTCATTTCACTTGAAGGCCGAAAGCGACCGATAGCTACAGATCGCGCGCGGTGACTTCTCTCAATTTCCGTACGTGTGGCTGCTAAGTACACTTCTTACCGGTGTCAACGTCCTACGATTAATGTGCATCAACCTCTACTTCGGAGTGGTGCCTTAGGAGACCTTCTTAATCCATCCAAAATCCTCTCTATATGTACATATATATTTAGCTCTAGAAAACGAGTTAATTGCAAAAAAGCATCCACCAATTTTAGGGCTATGTGTACAACAAACCACAACTTTCAGAATTTGTTGAACAGAACCACCACTTTTAGTGCTTTGTATCCGTGAGGCATTCGGTTGATGATCGACCAACGGTTCGCGCCCATTGTGCTTCATGAGTAAATGACGAGTGCTCCACTTCCAAACGGTGTTAACGTCCTGCAGCACCTACCATCTCTTCTTGTTCAGACTATTGCTCTCATCTGTCCATTTTGACATTGCTCGGCGTCGATTGTCGTGTTGTGTATACTGTGTTGAGGAAGTAGTTAGTTAAGAGGATTGTTTGCCATATGCGAAAAGTTTCGTTATTACGCTTGTCAATGTGGTAGTTGGTTACTTGGTTTACAGCCAACAAATTTAAGATGTTTTTGCTTTTCGCAAAAAAAATGACGGATGGTACACTTCAGATCTTGTTAATGTCTTGGGGGTACTTACCCATCCCCTCTGGTTGGGACTGTTCTTCTATCCGTCTGTTTTGACATTACTCGACGTCTATTCGTGTTTGTCGTATTGTCTATTGTTGTTTCCACTATGAAATGTAGTTGGTTAGGAGAATCGTTTACCATACATAGAAAAGATTTGCTATTATCATAGCTCTAGGAAAAAAGTACCCTCGAGTAACAGGGACGGGGACGTCCCATTTCCACAAAAAGGTAAAAGTACCCTCAAGTAACTATTTCTAGAGAGAATTCCAAGTTTTACCCCCTCTACTATATATCTGTCACACCAATTACCTCACCTGATGAACATTTGTCCAGAATATTCCATCTAATAAAATTTAAACCCGATTTTACCCTATCATGGCATTTTGGTCATTCTGTTAGATATGACCTGCATGTTAGGTCGATGTGGCACATCAACAATGTGTATGGAAGGGAGTCATATGTGATCATGTCTATCCTTCTCTTCTCTATCAGTTCCATTCCTTAGTATCCTTCTATATCCTTGAACAATCACCACTTCGCACCTTGCCCAACGGACAAGCGTCAGAGGTTTCTTAAATGAGTTAGTCCTGACGAATTTTCACTGCACCAAGTAATTTGTGTCACTAATGCATAACTAGGAGGCAAAAAGTGGATTCACTCTTTTTTTTAATCTATATAGTAGTTGGTTTACAACCAATACTTCAAGATTTTGTTCTTCGTGGACTAAATGACGGATGATGCACTTCGCAATGGTGTCATGGTCTTTAGGGAACTTATCCATTACTTTTGATTCGGAATATTCCTCTATATGTCCATTACTCGGAGTTGGTCGTCATTTGACATGTTCTGTACATTGTTTCTCATCATGGCATGTACTTTGTTAAAAATGGTTTACCGATTATAGAGAACTTTTGCCATTCGCTAGAAGAGTATCTTCGATCACCAGACAAGATCAGATAGCTGAACATCCAAAGTATATACGAAACCAGGTAAAAATCCTGCAGAGCTACTGCTCTTATCGACCGCAGCAGTACGTATATAGGGTGAAGACGAAAAGAGCACAGGCCACCAAACTGAAGTCATCTGAAACCATATATGGACAACAGGCTAGTAGGAACAGGAGGAGCCTCGTGCAGCAGGAAATGGCCGCCTCGCGCCGAAACGCTCCGGGACAATGGGAACAACCAAAAAGGGTAACCGGGATCGCGAAGCAAGCTTGGGTCTGTTTGTTAGGAGTCGGTGGAGCTTGGCATCCACGTACTGCACTCCGCTGCACTGATGGCAGTTGCTTACAACACATGGCCCTAGCTAACAGCTCACCGCTTGTCTCCATGCAGACGAAAGCAAAGGACAAGGACTCTTTAAAACTCGCTTGCTGCCATATGTGTTTGCGGACGTGGGGCAGGCTACAGCAAATGTCGATGCTGCCATGTCCGTCCCTGCTCGTAGTGGACTCTCCGGAGACACGCATTCGGTACCAAGCTAGTGACGCTTTTTTGTCAATGTTATACGTCCGATGACTGCTAAGCTGGGATCAGTGACGTGCCCGCATTTTGTTCACTCGTTTCGAGATAAGCTGGTCCTTCCAATCCAGGTTACCTGAATCTCCCTTCTTCTGGTGTTCCGGTTGCGCGTGGGAGATGCTCAAATGCTGATCTCTTTTGGCCAACAATTTGACCTCTCACCAGAAAACACACAGTGCGATCATCCGGGCTTGGGGTTCGCCTTCAGCTCGAACACGCCACGCAATCTTAAACAGCCACAATGGGAGAAACGCATCGGCCACACGCATCCGTCCTACCATTGTCCAGTTCATCCGGGCATACATATCCAAGACCCTACCATTACCAATCCCAGCAGCATTTAAACCCCGGACGAATCGATCGATGCTGCTACTCCACTGTGACACTGTCAAGCGTGGAGTCGTGCTGCTGGGGATCAACACCAGCGCAGCGCACAGGAAGTCCACCTCTGAACTGGGACACCTCACTTGCCACTCCGACCTCCCTTTCCACCCCCCCTTAAATGCCTCTTCCTCTCGGGCCTGCCTGGGCGCCACGTAAGTAGGCGCGCCCTCCGACGGCGACGGCCGTCGTGGACCATGCCGACACCGCCGTGTAGCTTTCAGCATTTCACGGTGGCCCGGTCCCGGCCGCATTAGCTGCCGAAGCTGGCGAGGTTGCGTGCCCGGAGTTGCAGCTGGCCTTGCGAGGCTTCACTAAATGCTGCATTCATCGCCGCGGCACGGCCAGCCGGCTGGGATCATGCTCCAATTATTGATCATCAGAATCCTGTGCGTACGACCACCTCTGCCAATGTGCGTACCGGATCCAGCTTTTCTAGTTCCAGGAGCACAACACAGCAGCGACCACTACCTCTCAAGCATTGATTCGACGGTGAAAGAGCACAGCTCAATGACGCCGTCGGCCGTCGCCTCCGTGAAATGTACAGGTCTGGAACGAAGAGCCAAGAGGTGTTTACCTGTGGAGACCGGCCAGTGTCTAGCTTGTAGTAAGGCTTGTACTTTGCCATCAATGGGAAGAAACCAGGGGGGCTTGGATGAACTTGTAACGCCATGTGCAATGAATGAATATGCCACCAGATGATGATGCAGCCATGGGTTAGGCTTTGCTTGATGCGATCAGGCTGGAACCACGATGATGCGCCTAACAGTGAACTTCAATTATTGATCAGGGTGGTGTGCTTTTTACATAAACTGAAGCTGTATAGGCATCTGCTCCGTCAGAAGCAGGCTTGGATATGTGGTACTACACAGGAAGTGGTGATGCTGCTTGACTGTTACTAAAAGGTCCGGTATATGGATGGATTTACTGGTAAATGGCGACACGTGTGGGACTTCATCCCGGCATAGCTTCCCCGCATGTGCAGTTTATCTTCTTGACGAGAATGATTCCTGTAGAAAGTCGTAGAGTTCCTCTGAAACCGCCAAGGGGTATTCTTCCTGCGGCAGAAGCGCACCTGGAACCTCCACAAATTTGGTCACTCCTTTGGCACCCTTGAGAACCTCCATCTCGGCCTTCGACCTCCTGGGAGAATTCAGTGTCGACATAACTAAAACTGGGAGATCTTCATCCAACTCGGCAAACAGCTGCAGGAATTCTTCCCTTGATTGGACGGGGTCAAGAAGGCCTGTCAGGAACGCGGCTGGGACATATCGTGCGCCTTTTCTTTTGGTCAACTCGTAGCGGCTTTCGATGATATCCGGCGTCACATTCTCAGGGTTGGCGTAGACGTGCGACTTGTACTGAGACTTGATGGACTTCTCGTTGCTCACCAGAAGATTGTACATCATCCAGCCGATAGCTGGGGCCCTGAGGGTTCCTCGTAGAAGCCCATACCTATTATAACAGTTGAAAAATATTTTCAGAGCCATCAGTTTGAATCTTATGCACTGACAGGCTACATATCTGTAAACAATGGCTAACAGGAATGACATTATCGCGCAACACATACTGATTTATCCTAAGTTAAATACCTCCAATCCTCCATCACAGGTTTTACCAATCAGTTATACATATATAACAGCATAAGTTAAATGAGTGATACTAATACACATGAAAACAAGTACTGGAGAGCGGAATTGATAATCTACTTACTCATTAAGCCATATACCCAATTTTGAAAATAAAGTGCCTGCAAAACTATGCTCCTGTACTTTCTCTCTGCAATGACATAGACAACACCATAACCACAACCAAGGCCAAACATTACTAGAATGACTGCATAAGGGCTTGTTCGGTTCCGCCCACCCCGGCCAGGATCGGGCCGAAATCCCCGCGTGTTAGCCGGGATCAGATCCACGCGGGTTAAATCCCGGCACTCTAATGTGACACGTTCGGTTATACCCAGTAGGTATTTTATCCCGCCCAATGCCTACCCAATCCCGGTCAATTTGGGGGGGAATTAATCCACGAGCTTTATCCCGTGGAACGAATCCACGAGACGGTGCGAGACGCTCGTCCCTCCCCTAGACCTTATTTCTCACCCGCGACTCGGACGGGCCGGTGGTGGCGGCGGAGGAACGCGGCCAGCGGAGTGGCCGCCGGCTGGTTGCGGCGGCATACGAACTCGGCGGCGGCGGACGAACTCGGCGGCGGCGGACGAACTCGGCGGCGGAGGAATGCGGCCAGCAGAGTGGCCGGCGGCCGGTGGCGGACGAACTCGGCCGGTGGCGGCGGACGAACTCGGCGGCAGACGGACATCAGCTGCATCCGAACTCTTGCTGCCTGCCGCTGCTTGCTGCTTGTGCTCTGGTTGCCTCCCGGTAGAGGGATTAACCGAGTGGCACCGAACGGAAGTGATTAGCAGGGAACGTGGGGTGAGCAGGTAGTGGGGATTAGGGTGACGGTTGGGGTTCACCCAATACCCGCAGGGGTGAGATCCACTAGGGGATCTAAGCCATAGCAACTGAACAAGGCCTAAGGCACACTCCTTTATACACAAATATTTTCTCAGTTGCACCCCAAGCCCGGGTAAAGGAGGAGGGTTGTGATAGGCTTGGCGAGTTAATGTAAAAACCAGCCATTCCCATGGTTATGAAACCCAAAGGTTTCGCTGGGATTTATATCTAGCCTACCCAAACTGGCTTGGGACAAAAGACTTTAGTTATTGTTGTTGTTGTTCTGGCACCTCCAGCTGTGGGGCTTCCGCATCACTGTGTTACAAACTAGGTATGATCGAAAATATTTGAACGATAAATAGTGCTGCATCACTTTGTGCTAAAACACCTAGCAGATTCACTGTTCATTGAATGAGATACTCCAACTTCACTAAATGCAGGTAACAGAACTAACAGACAAGAACACAGCCGAACAAATTGCAGGATGAGGTATGCAAAGCATGCTTCAGTAGTCAGTACATTCAAAAGTTGGCAACCTCACAATTCTGGGTATGTTTCATGTCTATCACATCTGTGTAGCACATCTTTGCATATTCAGTTATTCACCCTTGGCAATTGACATACACCACGAAAAACAAATATTGTGAGCAGTGACGGAGATATGTTGGGCCCAGGGTTTAGTACCTTGATTCCATTTCAGAACCTCGACCAAATACAATGGGAAGGGGTCCAGCCCAAGTAGGTGCAACAGCAGCAACAGCAGATGGTTTGATAAGGCCCTTCCCAGCCGCACGGACTGCTATAGTTGCTGCATGACCACCTCCAACTACTACCAATTCGTCGTCTAAAAATATCATAGACAGTGCAACCACATCGTTAAGTGACTATGGGCATTCAAACAAAAGGATGATTTCAAGATTCTTCGAGCTACAGAAAAATTGAAAACCATAAAATCAACCAACTGGAATTTGTTTTCTAGCTTCTGGCATATATCTACTCCTTAGATTGATAAGAAAACACTTCCATTGTGTCTTAATGTTCTTCTGAACTATGCAAGCTCCCTTTAAACTACATGTATATTCTACCTAGTAAGTATTAACATACGAATATATAATAATTATGTTCAGGAGCACCATTAGACGCCAGTATACAGCTGTCAGCCAGACTTCATGTACCAGACAAAAAGAACGTTTCCAGGAAATGTTTTCTAGAGTATTTTAGTCGCCTATGAATGACAAGATTAGCCAGGAATTGTTTTGTGCATAGCGCAAACATGGTCCTTCTGGACTCTGGTTAAACCATTGAACACACATCTTTTTTTTCAGAACAATAGTTACAATAAGGCTAGAAGAATGAATTGTAATGTTCATCAACCAAATAAGCATAACCAAGGTATAGAATCAGGTACAAATTCCAGCGGAAGTGCCTCAATGACAGACTACCAGTACCAGTGCACTGAAAGAGTGAAATATGGTTTACCTGTATCCGCCACAGGACTATTTGGTGAATTGATTAGCTGAACCAGAAAATTCTCCATCACATCAGCATTGTAGTTCAGTGATGGCCTGTCTGAATAACCCAGACCAGGCCAGTCGACAATAGTAGCACGGTAGCTGATTTCTCCTTTCCGTGTCACAATATCTTTAGCGACCACCCTCCATTCTTCCACTGTGCTAACATCTGAAATTGTAGGGATCATAAGGATGTTCTTCACATTCTCAGCAGTCCCCAGCTCATGTTCCTCATAGTAAACGCTTATTGGCCTATCCTCAAATGTCCACTGCCAGTTCCCAGTCTAGAAAAGCATAACAACAATGTTACCGCACAAACAATAGTACAATACCATGGAGAGGCAAAATAAAATTGCTCATATGAACACAGTCAGAAGTCTAATGTAGAGATATTTGCCACTAAAGTTGTCGATACTTACTAAAGACCTTGATGTTAAGAAATGGATGGAGAAACAATTGTGCTAGCGAAATCTGTTGGGAGTAAATATGAATCACAAACTTCAGTAATTTTTTGTGCATATTAGGATTAAGTTCAGCACAACGTGGTCCACTGTTCAAGTCTTCAAGATCTAACTTATCCCATTTATCCAGAAGAACTAATTTTAGGTAACAATCCACATTGGACCATCTTGACCATCCTTGTACATGGCCTCCAGGTTTTCTGGCTGAGTAAGGACACATGACAAGCTTTCAGGATAATCATAACACTGGAATGTCTTAAATCATCAAGACTTTCATAAAATTAAGTTATGTTAATAATCAGATAGTCAAGGAAAAACTTTTAGCAATTCCGCTTCATTTGCCTCATAGTTTTTAAACCCAGTAGAAAAGTACACTGAGTGAGGAAATCTGGTTTTGGAAGAATATAACATGACAAAACGTGATCGAAGCCTATGAATAGGCAAGTTGAAGGAGTCTGCAAGCTTGGGAACCAAACAGATCATGGGTGGCAGGCAACATGTTATCAAGGCACGGTGCAGTATGCGAATGACATAAAAGAGAGGATCGAAGGAAGGAAACAAAATGAGAGCAGGATGGCACACTTTTTGCTTGCCCTGATATTTCTCTTTTCTTTTCCTTGTAAAGTCAATTCATAATATCTGAACATCTCATCATTGTGACTGTAGGAGCAATAGGACATTAACTACACTCTTTCATGGATATCATGCAAATATATGCCTCTCTGAAGTCTGAGGAGGGGGTTTGGTGCTCAGACCAGGAGGAGTTGGCGAAACAATTTTACATCAACCCTTTCTCCGCCCAAGAAAATGCAGACCCGGAGGCTGTAATCTGTATGATCCAGACAAAGGTCACTGATGCAATGAATGAAACCTTATGCAGGCCTTTTGACCCAGGGGAGGTGGAAACCGCTCTGTTTATGATGAAGCCCAATAAGGTCCCCGGCCCCGATGGTTTAACATCGGGATTTTTTCAACGACACTGGTCTATGCTGAAGGATGAGGTTTGTGACGGTGCACTTCAATTCCTAGATGGTGGTACTATGCCTGCTGATATTAATAGCACTATTTTGGTCCTGATCCCGAAGATAAAATTTCCCCAAGATATGACACAATTCAGACCAATTGCTCTTTGTGATGTGTTGTATAAGATTTGTTCAAAGGTGCTGGCTAACAGGCTGCAACAAATTCTTGAGGTTATCTCTGAAGAACAGAGTGCTTTTGTCCGGGGAGGTCCGATAACGTTATTACAGTGAGCCTGAGAGCTGCTAATACTTTCCCATATAAATTCATGTGGAAAATCAAGATCCCACCCAAGCTGAAAGTTTTTATCTGGTTGATGTTGAATAACAGTATCCTTACTAAAGATAACCTTGCTAAGAGAGGCTGGACAGAGAGTGAACAATGTCACTTTTGCTGTCAGAAAGAAACTGTTGACCATCTGCTGTTCCATTGTAGTCTTGCCAAGTTAGTCTGGCAAGTTATAGTGTGCTCTTTTGACCTAGTGAGGCCTCCAGATGGGGCAGAGGACATGGTGGGGGTTTGGATTAATTCCTTCCCTGCGTCCCAAAGAAAGATGGTGCTATGTGGCGGAGCTGAGGTCTGCTGGACGATATGGAAAACAAGAAATGATGCTTGCTTCAACAGAAAATTTCCTAATGATCCTGCAGCAGTGATCTTTAGACTTTGCAATATCTTAAACATGTGGGCTTTGTTGCAGAAAAATCAAGGTCGAGGAAGAATTGAGGAGGGGGTGGTGCTTCTGAAACAGGTGATCAGGGAGGCTCGCGAGCGCATGGTTGGAATCCTCTGGTGCCAAGGTTGATGATGAGATGATCTTTCTCCACTGGGATATGTGGTGACTCCAAGCTCCGAAAGCTAAAAAAGAATAAGAGAAAACTGATGCTGGTGCTTTAGTTTGGTCAAAGCTTATGGGAGTGGAGGTGTCACTCCCCCTGTGATGTGAGGGTTATCTCCTGATCGTGGACATCTAGATGTTTTCCTTCTTTGTTTTCTCTTTGATTTTTTTGAACTTTGTTGAATGTTGGCGGTTTCTTTATATGAAATCGACGGGGGAGACCTGTTTGGCCAAAAAAACTTCAAACAAAAGAAAGGTAAAGTTGGAGCTTGTGCTGTGAAGCTTGATATGGCCAAGGCCTATGATAGAATCGAATTGGATTACCTGAGGAAAATCATGTTGAAACTTGGGTTTGCGCCAGTCTTTGTAGAGCTCATCATGAATTGTGTGGAAACAGTGAGTTTTTAAAAAAGTGAATGGGCAACTCTCAGAGGTCTTTACCCCCACGAGAGGGCTCCGTCAAGCTGAACCGATATCTCCCTACCTTTTCCTCTTGTGTGCGGAGGGTTTCTCATACATGTTGAAAAATGATGGTCCCCAGTTCTTGTCAAAAGGCATTAGGGTGGGAGCATGCTCCTTGAGCCTCTCATCTCATGTTTGCAGATGATTGCATTATCTTCACTCAGGCTAGTGAAAGAGGAGCAGCTAGACTGGCAGAAATTCTGGAAAGCTGTCACTTGGGCTTGGGCCAGCTTGTCAATAAATCCAAATCTGCTATCTTTTTTAGTAAGAACACAAAGCATGGTGACAAGTTGGCTGTTTGTGAGAGGCTTCAGATTCACAAGGAGGCTCTAGAGGAAAGATATTTGGGCCTTCCGACGGCTCTGGGAAAGAATACTACTGTGGCTTTTGAAAAGTTGGGCTCTAGATTCATCAGTCTCTTTGGGGGATGGAATGAGAGGTTGCTAAGCTCTCCTTCCAGGGAAGTCCTAGTTAAATCTGTAGCACAATCCATCCCCACATACCCCAAGAGCTGCTTTGCCCTCTCCAAAACCACATGTAAAAAGATTACCTCTGCTATCTCTAACTTTTGGTGGGGAGGAGATGGGGAAAAGAGGAGCATGTATTGGCGTCGCTGGCCAGAAATGACTCAGCCGAAATGCTTGGGAGGTATGGGCTTCAGAGACCTGGATAGGTTTAACATTGCTATGCTGGGGAAGCAGGGATGGAGGTTGCTTACTAAACCTGCGTCCCTGTGTGCCCGTGTCTTAGGGGGAAATACTTCCATGACGGAGATTTCATGAAGGCTACAAGAAAGAAAAATTCTCACACACTTGGAGAGCAATTCTGAAGGGCAGACAAGCACTTGAATTGGGCTTGATCAAGCGCATTGGGAACGGTTCATCAACGAATATTTGGGATGACAGATGGATACCTAACTCTTCTAGTGATAAACCCATTTGTAGGAAACCTGAAGCTTCTGCTACCAAGGTCTGTGAGCTGCTGGGCATGGCATCTAGAAGCTGGAATTCTCAAGCTTAGCAGGCTAACCTTATTCTCCCAGACGCCATTGCTGTCCAACGCATTCCTCTGGGTTGGATTGATGAAGATTTCTGGGCTTGGGGTGAGGAGAATCATGGTCTTTACACTGTAAAGTCTTCTTACAAAGCTCTCTCGTCAGCAGCAAGGATTTTAGACCATCATGCTAACCAGTTCGCTTGCCCCTCTTTCGATGAGGAAAACCCCGTTTGGAAAAATATTTGGAAGCTGCCAGTCCCTCCAAAGGTCAGAGCCTTCTGGTGGCGAGTGCTCCACGAGTACATGCCGGTCCATGGGGTCCTCTTCAAGAGGCACATGGACTTCCATAACACTTGCCTGGACTGTGGGGCGACTGAAGATACCGTATTTCATGCTCTCACACAATGCTCTTTTGCGAGGATGTTTCGGGTCTCTTCCAAAGAAATGTTTTCACATCGAACTCCCCAACCTGCACCCTGCTACTTGGGCGACTGATCTCATTGATAGTGCCCTTTGTCCGTCCTCGGATGCGGGTGCCATTCTGTGTGGTATGTGGTCAATCTGGACTGCTAGGAACGGTCGATGCCATGGGGGTGTGCCCCTGGAACTCTCAAAAGCTTGTAGAAGGGCTCGGGATACTGCTAATGACCTGGTGCTGTCCACAAAGTGCTCCAGGGTTCTGTAGCCGACAAAAATAAACACCCACTGGTTGCCTCCTCACCCAAACATGTTCAAGATCAACACTGATGCAGCATTCGATGTCAACAAGCATGAGGGTGCCTCAGGTTTTGTCAACAGAAATGATAAAGGGGTCTTCCTGGCTGGGGGATCAAAGTGGTACAGCTCAATGGCAAATGCAATGAGTGCTGAAGCTTTTGCTTGTAGAGATGGGTTGTTGCTCTGTCAACGTCTTCAGGTTGTAAACGTCCACTTGGAAACTGATTGCCACAGTCTGATTGAGCTTTGGAAATCCAGAAAGAAGAACAAGGCTTCAATTCTGCCCATCCTAATTGAAATTGAGGAGATTAGTAGAGGTGTTTCTACTTTCCAGTTCGACTTTGTTAAGCTGGAGTCAAATGTTGCTGCCCATCTAGCTGCTAAGAAGTCTTCCTGTAGTGTGCTGGACTGTGCTTGGTTCAACCAGGTGCCAGCTTTCTTAAACTCGTGTATCCAGCATGACATCACTGTTAATCAAGTAATATAAGTCCTTGATTCGCAAAACAAAACAGAGCATGATGGCGACCAGAGACTCTGGTGACCAGAGACGACTCTGGTAAGCACAAGTGAATTGTTTTGTTTTGGCGAGGCTCAGGATAACGCCCCCTTGTATGCCGAGCTTTTCGGTTGTACGCAAGGTCAATTTCCTATCAACTATTTGGGTATTCCGATCCATTTTCGGAGACTCACTAACGCTGAATGGAAATTGGTGGAGGAGAGACTTCAAATCCGATTAGATAGTTGGAGAGGTAAACTCCTATCCCTGGGAGGAAGATTGGTTCTCATTAATTCAGTGCTAACCAATATGGTACTGTATATGATTTCCTTCTTTCAACTGCCCAAAGGAGTCTTAAAACGATTGGATTATTTCCGATCAAGATTCTTTTGGCAAGGGGATAGTGAGAAGAAAAAGTATCGACTTACCAAATGGAGTGTGGTTTGCCGTCCAAAAGACCAAGGCGGGCTAGGTGTTCATGACCTTGAGGTCAAGAATAGAGCCTTGCTTGGCAAATGGCTGTTCAAGCTTCTTTCAGAAGATGGCCTTTGGCAAACCCTCCTAAGGAGGAAGTATGTGGGTGATAAAGCGGTATCTCAGGTTTTTTGGAAACCCGGTGATTCCCACTTCTGGGCTGGCCTCATGGCTACGAAGAAGTTCTTTTTCCCACATGGATCTTTCTCGATCAGGAATGGAGGGGAAATCCGGTTCTGGGAGGACACATGGCTTGGCCAAACCACCCTTCGAGACCAATACCCGGCTTTGTACAATATTGTGCGACACAAAGGCGACACGCTCGCCAAGGTGATGGGTTCTTCCCCACCAAATGTATCGTTCAGAAGAACTCTATTAGGGCCTAGACAAGCATTGTGGAATGCCTTGCTCCTCCGGTTGGAATCTGTCCAACTGACAGACGGCCCTGATAAATTTCGATGGGATCTTACTAAGAATGGTAAATTCTCGGTTGATTCCATGTATAGAGCTTTAATCCAACCTGTAATACAAGTCGATACTAATAAGAAAATTTGGTTGATGAAGATACCGCTAAAAACAAAGGTTTTTGCGTGGTATCTTCGTCGAGGTGTAATTCTTACTAAGGATAACCTTGTCAAACGCAATTGGCACGGGAGCAAAAAGTGTGTATTTTGTAGTCATGATGAGACTATCAAACACCTATTCTTCCAGTGTGAGTTTGCTAGGTCTATATGGTCAGCTATCCAGATAGGTTCTACCTTATATCCTCCGCGCAGTGTTGCAAATATTTTTGGCAACTGGTTGAACGGGGTTGATCCTAGGTTTAAACTACTTATTTGGGTGGGAGCGATTGCCGTTATTTGGTCGCTATGGCTATGTAGAAATGACAAGGTTTTCAATGACAAAACTCTTCTGTTATGCAGGTCATATACCGGTGCACAGCTACGCGCCATTCATTGTCAGTTCTGCAGCGTGCGGAGCACCGAGAGCTGTTTTTGGAGGTGTCGTCGCGTCTAGAGGCGGTGGCGAGGGGGTTATTCTCCCAGCAGGGATGGCCACATAATCTTCGACTCGACCTCCACCACCATAGGCGTCTCTACAATTTCTCATCATGATATGTAATTCGCCTTTTTTGTTTTTGCTAGGTTTTGGAACTGTGAAACTTGTTTCGGGCTATGTGCATCCTAATTATGCAGAGGCCGGATGTAATACTTAATACTCTTAAGTAATAAAATCCCTTTATCAAAAAAAAAAAGCACAAAGGTTTGCATGGATTTTATTTAGTTTACTTTCTTAGGATTTTTGTGTATATTGGTGGAGGCAGATGTATCCTCTCGGTATACATATGTATCGGATGTGTGCACTCTTCTTTGTAGGTTCTCCTTGCATCTACACTTGAATCTATACAGTAATATAGACGCCTACGCTAGGACGTACATTAAAAAAAAAAGGTTCAAGGGTAAGCTTCGTGTACAGTAGATTTGTCATATCCGCACTCATGCGTTCACCTGCATGAGTGCGGATATGACAAGATTCAACTGTATTCTAAATTCATCCCAAAATTGTGCCAGTATCTTAGCAGTGTGCAGCACCAAACTTATGACATTTAGGTTGCGGGCTGCTACTACTTTCCGCATTTAGGTGCCACATGTTCTGTTGTTAAAGAAAAGTTTTGCCAGGCTTCTAAATTTTAGAACAAATGGAGAATTTCATACAAAAAATGAAGGCCTGCCGAACAATTTGAGTTCTAAATCTGCCTCTAATAGTTCCTGAACCCCAATCGCGCCAGGACTCGCAGTTTATTCAACGGATTCCTCAGCCAGAATGGCCCAATACAACGATTCTGATGAGCTCAAATCCGGCAGGCAGCCACACCAATTAATAATGTCGATACTTGTATTCGGCTAGTAACTGTTCGGCGATCTCACCTTGGAGGGCGAGTAGGCGGGCTTGGAGGCGGGAGGGGAGGCGACGGCGCGCACAGCGAAGCGCCTCGCCCGCCGGACCGGAACCAGGCGGTTGGAGACCGCGGCGGCGGGGGCGAGGAAGGCGGCGGCGGCCGCTGCGGAGGGGTGCATGGGGGGAGAAGGAGGCGCAGGCGGCGGCGCGGCGCGGCGCGGCGGAGGTGTGGAGAGGAAGCGGACGACGTGGGCTGCAGTGGACTCGGGGAATACGGCGACTAGAAGGAGACGCGCAGTCGTTTTGTTGCGTTTGATTGAAAGAAGTCCACGTATAACCCCCTTATGTTTCAGGTTTGCAACACTAACCCCCTAACTTTAAACCGGAGCAAATAACTCCCTATCTGTTTTGCGAAGCGGTTTTATTCATGGTGGCAGCGGTTTTGGATAGGTAAGGTTCAAATAACCTCCTATCTTTCTCTCCCCGACTTCCTCTCCACCATTGCCGCCAACGCTTCCGCCGGCCGCCGTCAACCCAGCCAAGACCATCCCCTCCTCCGCCGGCTGAACGCGTCTGCCACACAGGCGGCCGCGCCTTCGCCCTCGGCTTGGGATTCCTCGTGCTCGTGGGCATGGTGATGTCGCGTACATGGAAGAAACTGATCCGGTCGGCAGGCTGCGACGCGTTAGGGAGCACGTACATGGTTGTGTTCGGCCTGATGCAGCTGCTTCTCTCCCAGCTAGCCCCGGCCTCCACAACATCGCCTGGCTCTCCATCGCCGTGGCCACCTCCTTCAGCTACTCCATCAGCCTCAGCCTCTGCGTCACCAAGTGGGCCTCCCACGGCGGCGACGTCTGCGGCACCCTCACCGGCGTCGGCATCGATGCGCCCTACGACAAGGCCTTCAACGTCATCCTCGCCCTCGGCAACATCACCTTCTCCTGCACCTTCACCGACGTGCTCATCGAGATCCAGGACACGCTCCGGTCGTGTCGCTTGATGACCCACAAGTATAGGGGATCGCAACAGTCTTCGAGGAAATTAAAACCCAAATTTATTAATTCGACACAAGGGGAGCCAAAGAATATTTATAAACCTTAGCAGCTTATTTGTCAGATCAGCTACATCCGAAAAGTAATTTACTTGGTGCAATTTATCAGTAACAATAGTAGTATAACAACAGCAGTAATAATGTAACAACAGCAATAGTAGCATTGTAGTGACAGCAGGATTAAAACACCGTAGGCATAGGGATGTAAATACGGGCGCTGTATGGATGAGATAGTTCATCAAATAATTACTAAATGCAACATGTAGATAAACAAATAAACAGTATCGAGGTGCTAATAAACATAGGCATGTATTCCGTAGGTAGTCGTGCGTGCTTGCAATAAGATACTTGCACGACATCTTTTGTCCAACCATCCCGTGTCAGCGGGGCCTTTCTAAGGAACCGAAAGGTAATTAAGGTACTCTTTTTTACAAGGTACCGGAGCAAAGCATTAACATTCAATAAATACATGTAACCCTCAAGTCAAAACCATCCCCTCCGGTTGTCCCAAAAGCTGTCACTTTGGGGCCTCGGGTTCTGGACAATAACAGGTGCAAACAACTTGTAGATATGATCCAAAACAACATTTATCAAAATATGTTCAGATCTGAAAACATGGCACTCAGGGGCCTAAGTGTCAATCATTAAGCACACCAAGTTGCAACAACAATAAAAAACACTCTCACAGATACTAGGCATCATGATCAATCTGACACCTTATTACATGAACAATCTCATCCAATTCCTAACATCCCTTCAGCCTACAGCAGGGAATTACTCATACATGGATGGGAAAAACATGGATAGTCGATGGAGAGGCGGTGGTGATGGCGATGGCGACGATATCCCCTTCAATCCCCGTCTCGGCAGGGTGACATAACAGGAACTTCTAGTCCCCGAATTAGGTTTCGAGGAGGCGGCGGCGCTCTGTATCTTTTCTGGAAAAATGATCGGGGTTATGGCGTTTTTAGGTCGAAGGAAGTAAATAGACGAAAGGAGCGTCATCGCCTGAGCCTCCAGGTTGCCAGGTGGGGCCCAAGCGCGACCCAGTCTGGGCCGTGGCCAGGTGCCACCTGGGAGCTGTGGGCACCAACCGCCCCCCCCCCCCAGCTCCCCTTCTGGCTCCGTGGGTCTTCTGCCAAAATAGATTTTCTGGATTTTTTTCCAGATTTTTCTGAAAACTTTGATTTCTGCACAAAAATACGACACCAAGGCAATTCTGCTAAAAACTGTGTTAGTCTGCGTTAGTTCCATTCAAATCATGCAAATTAGAGGAAAAATAGCAGCAAAAGTGTTTGGCAAAGTAGATACGTTTTGGACGTATCATCGCTCTACGGGCTCAGCATGACCACCGTCTTCTACCTCCTGCTCGGCTGCACCGGCTACGCGGCCTTCGGCAATGATGCCCCCGGGAACATCTTCACGGCCTACGCCTTCTACGAGCCCTACTGGCCGTTGGCCATCTTCGTGAGGCAGGAGAGCTACGTAGCGTGCCGCTGGCCGGACGCCAAGGTCATCAACACCACCTACTACATGCGTGTGCCGCTGTCGGGCGGCCAACCGGCCTCGTCGTTGCCGATGGCACCGCTCAAGCTGGTGCTGCGCACCGTCATCATCATGTTCACCATGCTGGTGGCCATGCTGTTGCCGTTCTTCAACGCCGTGCTGGGCCTCATCGGCGCACTCGGCTTCTGGCCGCTCTCCGTCTACTTCCCCGTCAGCATGCACGTCGCCAGGCTCGTGATCAGGCGCGGGGAGGGTCGGTGGTGGTCGCTTCAGGCCATGAGCTTCGTCTGCCTCCTCATCTCCCTCGCTGCCAGCATCGGCTCCGTGCAGGACATAGTGCACAACCTCAAGAAGCTGATCCCTACGTGTCCAAACCGCTTCCCAAAACAGCCAATTAGCCCCAGGGGTAATTTGCCTGGTTTTAGATAGTTATGGGGGTTATTTGCTCCAGTTTAAAGTTAGGGGGGTTAGCATTCCAAACCTGAAACATAGGGGGTTATGTGGACTTCCGTTTGATTTTCCCTGCACCACTCAAAATAATTTAAGTTCCTTCGACCACTAACAGTTCAAAACTTCAAATGGCTATTTGTATTCCAATGGATTATTGGTTTTAGTTGGTTAAGATCCTATAAGTAGCTGTACATTTTAAACCGCAATGTGCCAATTTACGAGATTAGCAACGTGTAGAGTGACGGAACTAGGAATGCATCCGAGTAAGATGCAGAATTTGGCCAAATTGACCACTTTGCTTTTTTTCTAAAAAAAATTGTGCCCACTCCTGCAACCACGTTTAAACTTACGCAACCCACGTTTTTTCAGTGGAAGCCATGCATTCACGTGGACACTTCACATCTCCACATTTTCATTTTGACGATGACGACTGAGCAGCGCTGGCGACAAAAAAAAAAGGAATGAGCGAAACCAAAACTACCTTTGGGCCTGGCCAGCAATGTAATTGCTCCGCGGCGTCTGATGGGCCTAAATCTACAAGGCACAAGCAATAGAACAAAAGGAAAGGTCTAACAGATGCTGATGCATGAACCTTTCCAATATTGGCCACATCTAGCGCCGCGCATTAACATGAAAAGTTTCTATTTTCATTTTTCTATAAATTGCCAAAAACATAGTCACTCAGTTTGCTAATAAAATATATATTAGTTTTATCTTGATTCATATATATCTAAACACACTTTAGTATGTATATTCACTCATTTGAGTATGTATCTATGTAATCAATTAGCTAAAAAAATATCTTATAGTACTGAACGAAGAGAGTATTAAATATATTTTGAAAATTAGAGAAATATTTATGTAGTTCAAAATAATAGATTACATGGTTCGAAATAATTGTTTACAATTAAAAAAATATGCATACAACTTTAAAACTATGTATGGTTCTAAATAATTGTGTGTGCTTTCAAAAAATTATATAAGAGACAATTTTTAAAAAAAGTTGACATAGTTGTTTATAAGATTTAAAAATATTCATTTATTACACAATAAAAAATTGATATGTTTTTAAAACCATGAAAATAAAAAGCAAACATGAATGATAAAGGAAAAGAAAAATAATTGAAAAAAGAAAGAGAAAACAAAAAAGGTAGATAGCAAATAAAAAAAGGAAAAAGAACAAAAAACACACAACGAAAAGTACGTAATGTACATAGGCCTACCAGTGCGTGAGTTTCATGCCTCACCATGCTAATGGGCGCTTTTGGGTGCGGTCCATTGACAGATAAGATGGCAAATAGGAAATGTATGCTCCTATTTAGCGGTTAAAGCTTGTCGCATGAAGGAGCTCATAAAGCTTGACGCATTTGGTGCGGTCCATTAACAGGTAATTTTATTTCTTGAAAAAACTAATTAAATGTCTATAAGTTAATTTTATGATGAAAAAACTTGTTTTAAAAAAATGTTCAAATGTCAAAAACAGATACGAGTATGAAAACGCTTATATGTGTTTGAGTAATTGATCATACGTACCTAAATATAAATAGTTGTTTCTACATATGATAAACAAAATGTTTATGCCAGTACGAGTAAATGTTCATGTGTATCTATATAGAAGTTCATTAGGTAGAAAGGTCGTTTATATATATGATAAAAAATTGTCATACGGTAGGCAACAAAAATTATGCAAACAGAGAAAAGAATCAATGGTATATAAAAGTGTCGCAAAAAGAAGAGGAACAAAGAAAGAAAAAGAATAAGAATAAGAAAAAAAAAACAGCAGAAAACATATCCTGGGCCACCAGTACGGTAGGCAAGGTCGAAATTTCCTATGCATTTCTAGTTAGCGCACCTAGGTTTTTTATATCCAGGTTGGCCTAGCATATCCTGGGCCTCCACCTAGGGCAAATACGGCCCAAATTTCTTACTAGGATTTTTCGTCCTCGCTTGCGTGTTCTTCTTCCCAGGATATTTCGTCCGGACGGGCGTACGTACGTGTTCGTGGCTTCGTGCTGCCTACGCTTTCTGTTGCAACTTCCATCCAAGCCACGCGAGTCACACGGAACTGATCGGGCAACAAAAAAAAAACGGACGAACAAAACGACGCGCGCCGCCCGCGTTTCGCCCTCAACGGCCGGCCCGGACGTCGCTTACGGCCGCGCCGCCCAGGCGAGATCCCTCTCGATCGATTCGATCGGCGCCTGACGACCAAGTGAAAACAAGACGCGCCGGTCATTCGGTTCCACCTTTTCCAGCTATCTCATCGCCATTCTTTTATATTCTCTTTCGCTCGCTTTCTCCGGCGTCGGTGCGCGCCGGCGTAGGTCCAACTTGCCCGTCGAACGGGTTCACGTCATGGACGACGCCGACGGATCCTTTAACCTTTTTGATACGTCAAACCCGTGTGTCTCACGCCTGCAGTTCAGACTTTAGAGTTTTGAACTGATAATTAGCATCTAATTAATCCAAGGGTCTTTTCTTTATAAAACCACCTACCCTGTCGCTCTGCTTTTTTTTTTTCGAACACGCAAAAGGCTTGCGTGTCATTTTTGATAGAAAGAGAGAAAACAACGGGCTACAGCGTCTCCGGCATCAGATCGATGCGGGTACAAACACCTGCGAGAGGTGCCAGGCTACCACAAAGTGCAGGAAAGGAAAACAACGCCTATTACATCTAGCTGACTACTCCCAAATCTGTCCCAACCCTACAGCGCCAGAGAGCTTCCAGAGCTCAAAATCCTCGGCTATCCGGTGAAAAACCGTGATAAGGATCAAACCAATGATCCTAGAGTTTGGTCCGATCTTTCACAACGAGTCAACCAAGTAACAATTCTTCCAACCACGCGATGAGCGCAACCTGAAGAAGATGAACGAATCCAGCAAGCAATGTGGAGATAATCTACACGTCTCAAACCTGAGCCTGATAATCCTTGATGAACACAAGAACCCTCGCAGCTATCTTTATTACAAACTGATAAGCGGCATCGCCGTCCCCAGAGGGATGCTTCACCAAGAAACACACACGATTGTTTTTGACTAAAATTCTGAACGCCCCCACCTAATGCGCCCCTCTCTCCTCATATGAAGGGGTGAGGCGCCCCACCTAGTGGGCCTCGACCTGACTTAGTTGGATAGGCCCAAACCAAGCGAAAACTCACAATTATTAAAATCCTAATTATTAAAAATAACAATGACATGCCTAGCTTGGTGGAGTCCTGAAATTGGGCTTCACCTCCTCCGTCGTGCCCGTATCATCCTCCCCCCCTTCAAAAAGCGTTATCCTCAACGCGTGCGGGTCTGCTCGAAAGGGTGTCGTGATATCAACAGCATCACACGTCTTCGCCATCATCAAGTCTTGCCTGCCCACCACACCACATCCTCCCTCTCGGCCTGCGTGACTTGATACAACACTGAGCGCCTCCTTTCTTCTCCACATGAGCTTGGACTTCGGCGCCACCACCTTCAAAGACTCATCGAAAGATGGCAAGAAACAACCGCCATATTGTTTGGACAATTGCAGCTCGGTCGCTAAGAATCATGGGCTGGGAGTATACAATCTGGAACGCACACAAATCATGCTTTCCAAATTGTGCTTATTTGCCTTATTTGGAGCACGGACACGGATTTCAAATATGTGATTTCCTTCCCTTGCCAAAATCCGGTGGTTCTCGGTTGTTGATGTCCTCATCATCGCCCTTTGTTGCTGAACATGAACGTTCTTTGTACGACCCTGCAAAGTGGAAATGCCCGGGCCACACAACTGACGAACACGTCCATCCTTGCCTTTGTGCACACGCACTGCTGCTCCAACAAAACGTCTCAGAGGTGTTCTAACAAAACTGCGGTCGTCACCCCTCGTCGCCATATGCACCGAGACACAAACATCACCACTATCATCAGTCTGAACACCTTTGTCAACACACACTGGAAGTGTATCACATGCTGCAATATCCTTGCTTCCATCAAGAAGAGGTTTGACTTCAACCGGGTTGTCAACAACAAGTACAACACTTGTCATCTACAGGCATGGCTGAAGTAGTTTCAGTACTGATGCTCCTAGCATCATGCTCCTCAGGCTGCAACTTAGCTAACCTTGGTTGTGGTTTAGCCTTATGTAACTTCTCCTTGCGTACCACCAGCTCGACATCGGATTTGATTTGATCATCGTTCATAGGCTTCAAAGTCCGCTGTTTGCCATCATGCACCAAAGAATATGTATTTGCTCTCCCAACATGTGTAACATTGCGATCGTACTGCCATGGACGTCCAAGTAACAACCCACACACCTCCAATGGCAACACATCGCACTCCACCTCATCAACATAATCACCAACTGTAAATGGCACACGCACCTTGTGAGTAACCTTCATCATACCGCAGCTATTCAACCACTCAAGATTCTTAGGTTCAGGAATACGCCATGTGGACAACCCCAATGATGGCACCAGTGCCTTGCTTATGCCATTAGTACAACTACCACTATCAATCATCAACGTGCATGCTTTGCCTTTAATCACACACTGCGCCTGAAATAAATTCTAACGCTGGCTTCTTTCTGCTGTCATGCAAGTACCATCTTGTACTCTCTTGAGTTGCATATTCAGCCCACTCAATGGTAGAACGTCCTCAGGGATAACCACCTTGTCCAGCTCCTTGGACTTCTCCAAAAATCTAGTACGCAGAAATTGTTTGAAATCTTCCCAAGAAGATGTTCCACCTGTAATGTCCTTCACGGACCTCTGTTCATGCCACCAACTAGCCACAGTTTCATCCACGCCGATATGCAAGAACATATTCAATATGGCCACCAAAAGTGCGATCGAGTGTACGACATCTTGTGAAACCATGGTCCATGTCAGATTCCCAAGACTGAAAATCTGTGTATGTTGCAGAACTCGCCAACCTCCAGTTTATGTTTGTGGACTCAAGTGCCAAACCTACAACGATAGCGGTGTAGTCATGATAGATATCGTCGGACTTCGCCATCACACGAACATTCCTGGATGAATCCATCTCTGAATATTTGCGTCTACTGCGCAGGTTGTATCTATGTCACGCGAGGCAGACAGATGCAGCAGCAGAAAATACTCGTAGTTACTATAGCTGCTAGAGTAATTTCGGTTTTTTTATAATCCGATCTGAAAATATCCTTCTATTTCAGATCCAGAATTGTCTCTTCTCTTTCCATATATGTTCCCAGAAATATGAAACAGATTGCACCGAATCTGTACTTTCCTTTCTGTTCTGAATTAATTCCACCAAATCCGGAATTAATTAAATCCGAGATTTCCTTTTTCCTTTTCTGTTTTGATCCGATATTAATCCCACAAAATCTAGAACAAATTAAATTCGAGATCTCCTCTTTCCTTTTTTTTGTTTTTAATTTCCTGCCTTCATGTAGCAATCAGATCTGCATCTTCCTAATTCTGGTTCGATCTGGATACGTAGGAATCTACTCTTTCCCTCTTTCCATTCCGATCTGCACTCCAAAATTGCTCCGTATTTTTTTTCTTCTTTCCTTTTAATGATGCAACAAACCCGATCTAACTCGGTAGCAAAACTCTTTCTGTTGGTGTGAAGGAAAAGAATCCGATCCGATCAACAACCGATCAACAGCGGCGGCAGAGAAACGGCCAGAAATCCTGCCGCGCGGCGGAGAAGAATCTGCAGCGCGTTCTCCTTCCTTCCTTCAACCTCTAGCAGCCTCCTCGCAAATCAATCCGACGGAACCAATCTGCACAAACACAACAGCAATCTACAGCCTCTATGCACAATCTCCTCCAAGCAAATCAATCTGCATGAGAGCCTCCAAGCAAACTCTTCCCAGTCAAACGATCTAGATGAGATCGATCAACACAACCTCGCCGTGATCAACCCAGAAATCTGATACCACATGATAAGGATCAAACCAATGATCCTAGAGTTTGGCCCGATCTTTCACAGCGAGTCAACCAAGTAACAATTCTTCCAACCAAGCACGCGATGAGCGCAACCTGGAGAAGAGGAACGAATCCACCAAGCAACGTGGAGATAATCTACACGCCTCAAACCTGAGCCTGATAACCCTTGATGAACACAAGAACCCTCGCAGCTATCTTTATTACAAACTGATAAGCGGCATCGCTGTCCCCGGAGGGATGCTTCACCTAGAAACGCACACGATTGTTTTTGACTAAACTTTTGAACTCCCCCACCTAATGCGCCCCTCTCTCCTCATACGAAGGGGTGAGGCGCCCCACCTAGTGGGCCTCGACCTGACTTGGTTGGACAGGCCCAAACCAAGCCAAAACTCACAATTATTAAAATCCTAATTATTAAAAATAACAATGACATGCCTAGCTTGGCGGAGTCCTGAAATTGTGCTTCACCTCCTCCGTCGTGCCCGTATCAAACCGTGCATACCATCTCTACTGATCGCTCAAAGATCCTGGTGTTTCTTTCTCACTACTAGGAAACTAGCTATAGGTGGAATGCTATTTGTGGCGCACCATTATTCCATGCGCCACTAAATTGTTTTTTTGTGGCGCACCACTTGGCATGCGCCACAGAAATATGGTGGCCCCGGCACCAATGATTGGGTGGGTGCCCTTTCTGTGGCGCATGGGGCCACATGCGCCACAAGAAATCACAATTCTGTGGCGCATGCCCCCCCCTCCCTGTGGATCGCCTTTTTAGTTTTGCACAGAGTGAAAGAAAATGATAAAAAATTCAAAAAATAAAATCCTTTTAGATATATGGAAGGTTTAGGGTCTAGTTTGTAGGAAAATTTTGAAATACACATTTTGACCTTTTTTCCAATAGTAGGTGAAGAAATATCAAATTGGCCATAACTTTTGCATACGACGTCGAAAAAATGCGTATAATACCTTAAAAAAAACTAGAGAAAATTCCGGATTCGATCGCACCTGGGTTTACCCGGTCAGCCATTCACAGAGTCCTCAAATTCCAAACCAAAAAAAAGTTACGGGCAACAGAAGAATTTTCCCAGCAAAATCAAAAAAAATTCAAAAAAAGGAAAAAAAAAATTCTGTGGCGCATGTCACAGAATTGTGAGATTCAAAATTTGAATCCCGTCGGCGCCCCTCATCTCCCTCTCTTTTCCCCTTTTCTCCTCATCTCCTCCAGTTCACCCTCCACTTCTCTCTCCACTTCTCCTCTTTGTTAGCATATTCATGTTTATGATAATAGTTTATTATCCATGCTATAATTGTATTAACCGGAAACATAATACATGTGTGGAATATAAACACCAGGTGTCCCTAGTAAGCCTCTACCGGACTAGTTCGTTAGTCAAGAGATGGTTAGAGTTTCCTAACCATGGACTTGTTACAGTCACTTGATAACGTAGTCATATCATTAGGAGTAATGATGTGATGGACAAGACCCGATAATAAAGAGTTGCAATTGATCGTGTCACACAAGTTTCATTGTCAACACTTTTAGTATGCCAAGTATAGTTTCCTTAGACCATGAGATTATGTCACTCCCGTTTACCGGAGGAGTTCTTTGTGGACATCAAACGTCATTTCGTAACTGGGTGATTATAAAGGTGGCTTTCAGGTATCTCCGATGGTATTTGTTGGGTCACATGAATCAAGACTGGGATTTGTCCTTCCTTGTGACAGAAAAGATATCTCTGGGCCCTCTCGATAATATAGCATCAGAAAGGTTGCAACCATGTGATTAAGTGTTAATCACGGAGATCCTATGTTATGGACGAGTAAAGAGAATTTGCCAGGTAACGAGATGAAACTAGATATGGAGATATCGACGATCGAATCTTGAGCAAATTAAATATCGGTGAGACAAAGGGAATCTTATATGAGATTAAGAATCTCCGGCATCGTGGTTCAATCGATAAGGAACTTCGTTGAATATGTAGGAGTCAATATGGGCATCCCGGTCCCGCTATTGATTATTGATATGATCATGTCTGCATGTTCTCGAACCCGTAGGGTCACACACTTAACGCTCCGATGTAGCTAGGGTTAGTGATGAGATAATTGATGGAATGAACGAATGGTGATTCGGAGTCTCGGATAGGATCCCGGACATCACGAGGAGTTCCGGAGTGGTCCGGAGAATAAGATTCATATAAGGAAAGTGGTTTCCGGAGGTATCGGAAAAGTTCCGGGATTTTCTGGAAGGGTTCCGGAATATTCTAGAAGGTTCTAGAGGAGTCTAGAAGTGGGGCCCATAGGAGTATGGGGCCCACATGGGATAAAAGGGTGATGGACTGGCCTAGGGCCAGCCGCACCACCCAGGGCCCATGCGTGAGGCCCAAGAGGGAAGGGGCCGGCCATCCAAACCCTAACCCTAGGGCGGCTGGCTTGGGGGCCAAGCCTTCTGTCATGGGTATGGGACACGGGTACCCGCAAGGAGGATCAACGAGGCCCACCAGGAGGAAGCCCAGCAGGCCGACTCTAGTTAGAATAGGAAAAGGACTCACCTTTCCAACTTGTAATAGATTAGCTGAGTCCTAAGAGGACTCTACCTGTAAGCCGGCCTCCTCCACCTTTATAAGGAGGGGCAAGGCGCCCCAAATAGGGCACGACCCAATAGGTCTAGACAGATCTAGACAACAGGAGCCGCCTCATCGGCGACTTCCACCACGAGAGGAATAAGACCTAGCCACAAACAGCACGTAGGGATATTACCGGATGATGTTTCCCGGGTCCCGAAGCTGTATAAATCCTTTCTCCCGTGTCGTTCGTCTACTAACCCACATCGACGATGCCCGCGCGTACATAGTCCCTTATCTTCACCGTCGGTTCATACCACGACATTTGGCGCCCACCGTGGGGCTAAGTACGCGTGGATTCACAACTCGATGGGTCCAATCTTCATCAACGACGACGGCGAGATCATCACCGCATCGATCAAGCAACTCAGGCGCATCAAGTTCTTCATCCACACGGCGGCCGCGGGGGCTCGACGTCAACATTGCCCTCGTATGCAGCTAAATCAAATCCACCGGATCAAGCATCAAGGTCGACTCCCGCTTCCGCGCTGGCTTCCAGCATCTCGGCCGACTCCCAGGATCAACTTATGCGTCGGCGCTGGCATCCAGCGTCCCGGCCGACTTCCGCGTTCACGCCGGTCTCTAGCGTCCTGGCCGACTCCTGCATCCCTATCAATTTTCGAGGACGTCCTAGACTGCAGCTATGTATGTCCAGGATTCGGATTCAAAAGGTGCTGGTTATAGCGTGGACACGGAAGTCACTTCAAGAAACCAAAAAAGAAAGGAGCCGCCACCACCAAGTACGGACTACTAGTTGGATTCACTCAAGGATCGGTAAAAAAAAAAGAGCATGTTTGAGCAGCTATCACGGCGTCATCATCAACAAGGTGCCGCGATCCATCAAGGAAAGAGCGTCAAGCGAAAAAAAAAGAGCAAAGGCGGCAGCCACACGGAGGCGTTCCTGGCTACACCGTCGCGGAAGGCTGAGCTGAATTCTAATCCATACCACAGATCGGATCGGTTCCTGAATATGGATGACGTACAAGATAAGGAAGAAAAAACAAAACGAGAGCTACTAGTATTCTATGGATCAACACACTTACGTACAATTAGAAACAGCTGGTCACGTGGCCATTGTTTGGAAATTAAGAAGAAGGGAGCGATCAAGGAAAGAAGAAAAGAAGCCGGTACAAGTAGTACTCGGAATATCGCGAGCAACGCCGACTCCTGAGATTGAGGTCCTTCGTCCGTCAACTCACAGCATCATCGACTAAATAAACAGCTAAGTTGTCTTTTATTTAAGATTTTCATATTTTATTCATCCAGTTAAATTATATAAAGTCAGCCCCTTTAAATTAATTCCGGGTTAATTCCGAGAGCTATATATCTGGCTTATGAAGAAATTGCAGAGATAATCCAGAAGATTACAAAGTAAGTTTTAAATAATGCAAGGGGGCTAATATAAGTTGAGTATCGTTGTTATCTCAGAAAATTCTAGGTGGCATATCAAATCGATTCTTGGAGGCTTAATATAGCCAAAATCTCAAAGTCGGGTTTTTTAAACCCGCCATGGATTTCTAAAAAGTCGGGCTCTCAAATCGCTCGCACCAGATTTATTTAAAGTCGGGTTATCCATTGCTCGCAACAGATTTATTTAAAGTCGAGCTATTGCTTGCACCGGATTATTTAAAGTCGAGCTATTGCTTGCACCGGATTTTTTCAAAGTCGAGCTATTGCTTGCACCGGATTTTGCAAAGTCGAGCTATCTATTGCTTGCACCGGATTTTTTCAAAGTCGAGTTATATATTGCTCGCAATGGATTTCTTTAAAAGTCAAGTTCTTTATAAATTGCATCAGATTTATTGGAAAGATTTAGTTACACCCATAAAGGGATTTCTAAAAAATATCAATGTCTCTATACTCCAGTTTATATATCACCAACGAGCCCAGAGAGCTCCGCAACACCAACGAGCCCAGAGAGCTCCGCAACACCAACGAGCCCAGAGAGCTCCGCAACACCAACGAGCCCAGAGAGCTCCGCAACATCAACGAGCCCAGAGAGCTCTAATTATTATGATCAAAGGGATAAAGCCGGCTTCTCTACAGTAAGAGTTTTGCCGAGACACCCAGTAAGTGCGCCTTTATTAACTTTGATCATTAGGTCCCTGGGGGCTTGTCTTTCAGAAAAAAGCCAAGCTTTAGACTCATTGACCTGGCTCAGATTCCAACTTATTCCTTAGTTTTATCTGGTAAGTCAGATGCATCCTGTACAGCAAACTGGCTGCTAATTAGCAAAGACCGGGCAGGGCCTACTTATTCATCAGTATAAAACTAAGAAGGGTTATAAGAACCAAATCAGCTCAAGCATCAATCAAGTTCAAAAAGTTTTAAGCTCCGAGTTGCTGCAGGCAAGCAACCCAGCACTTGGGGGCTACATGTTATCAAATTTCAGGTTAAGTCAAAATAGAAGTTCAGAAGTTGGGAGCTCCAAGTTGTCGCAGGCCAACAACTCGGCGCTTGGGGGCTACTCACGGATCAGGTTTTTCTACAAGTTAAGCAGTAATCAAATTCCAAAAGTTTTTATCTCCAAGTTGTTGCAGGTTTACAACCCGGCACTCGGAGGCTACATCATCTGAAAGTCATGAGTTATACATCAAGGAGTCCCGAGTTGTCGCAGGCAAACAACCCGGCACTCGGGGGCTACATCATGTGAAGATATGAGTCATCAATACAAGCTCCAAGCCGTCACAAGTTAACAACTCGGCGCTTGGGGGCTATACATATACCAGTGTAAACAAGCTCAAGCAAAGTCATACAACTCGTCAAAAGGACTCGGAGAAAATTTCCGACTCACTTCAAAACAAGTCGACAGAAGAAGTCGGCATTAACAAGTCGGCAGGAGAAGCCGGCATTAACAAGTCGACAGGAGAAGTCGGCATTAACAAGTCGGTAGGAGAAGCCGGCATCGACAAGTCGACCGGAGAAGTCGGCATCGACAACTCGACCGGAGAAGTCGACATCGACGACTCGACCGGAGAAGTCGGCATCGACGACTCAACAACATCTTCACCAACGACTCGGCAAACGACAACTCGACAACATCTTCGTCAACAACTCGGCAACGTCTACATCGACGACTCAGCAAACGACGACTCAGCAACATCTACATCGACAACCCGGCAAAGTCTACATCGACAACCCGGCAAATGCAGCGTCGGGTGCCGCGACATCATCGACATCGACAAGCCGGCAGACAACCCGGCATGGACTCCGTGTCCCAAGAAGACAAATCAAGACCTTCCCCTGCCGCCGGCCCTAGGAAGGGATGGGGCGCACCCCCCTGGCCTCCTATATAAGGAGGGGCAAGGAGAGGGGTGCGGCACCCTTGTTCCTCTCCCTTGCTGCCCTAGCCGCCGCCTCCTTCACCTCTCCCCATGGCGCCATCTCTCCCGCAGGGCTGCCGCCATCTCCTCCACCATAGATGCTGCACCACCCCTAGCTGTAGGGCTGCTGCACCATGCCCTCCTCTCCCTCTCCTCTTGCTTGGCTTAGCGAAGCCCTGCTCATGGAGACTACACCATCAACGCCACCACAACCGTCGTGGTGCCGAGATCCATCTAGCCATCTCCACCTTGCTTGCGGGATCAAGAAGGCGGAGATCTACATCGAGCCGTACGTGTGGATACCGGGGAGGTGATACCCCTTGTGGTACTTCGTCGGATTGGATCTTCGAGGAAATACATCTCCTCGCGACTAGATAAGTCTAGTTGCGGGGATCGACTAGCCAACCCCTGCACCGACAAAATGCATTTGTTGATCTTCAAGGGTAAGAGATTGGATCTCATCTTCGCTACCTTCATCTAGTAAATCTAGATCCTTGGGGTTTATTCCGCTTGTTGCGTAGGAAAATTTTTGTTTTCTATGCTGTGACCCCTTTAGTGGTATCAGAGCCTAGATCTATTCGTAGATGTTGGTGCGATTAGAACACAAGTGTTGTGGGCGTTGATATTTTATGTTGCTACCTTCTTGCGTGCACTTTGCGTCTTTGCGGTATTGTGAGATGAAGCGGCCCGGACCAACCTTACTCGTCCATGCACGAGAGACCGGTTCCACGACTGACATGCAACTTGTTTTGCATAAGTGGCTGGCGGGTGTCTGTTTTCTCTTGCTTTAGTGAAGATGCAATTTTCAATGGAAGGCCTTTCAAAAGGATGAGTAAATAAGCAACTACTATATCACCGTTGTGGTTTTGCGTAGATTAGAACGGTTCTATCTCGTTGACCCAAGCCACGTAAAAATTGCATAAACAAAGTAGAGGACGTCTAACTTGTTTTTGCAGAGGGGGTCATGTGATGTGGTATGGCCAATGTGTGATTTGTGATAATGTATGAAATGATCATGTTTGTAATCTTTCGTGACTTGCATGTCGACGAGTACGGCAACCGGCAGGAGCCATATGGTTGTCTATTATTTTATGTGACCTGCGTGTCATTGAATCACCATGTAATTGCTTTACTTTATTACTAAGAGTAGCATTAGTTGTAGTTGCAATAGTTGGTGGACAACCATGGTGATGGCGCCACAATGATGGAGATCATGCCGGTGCTTTGCAGATGGAGATCAAAAGCACAAGAAGAAAGGCCATATCATATCACAATTATGAATTGCATGTGATGTTAATCCTTTTATGCACCTTATTGTTATGCTTAGATGTGATCGCGACGGTAGCATGATAAGGTGATCTCTCATGTTAATATCAAGAAGTGTTCTTCCCTAGTATGCACCGTTGCGAAAGTTCGTTGTTTTGAGACACCACGTGATGATCTGGTGTGATAGATTCTACGTTCACATACAACGGGTGTAAGCCAGATTTACATACACTTAAATACTACGGTTTCCTTGACGAGCCTAGCATGTACAGACATGGCCTCGGAACACAAGAGCCGAAAGGCTAAACACGAGTCATATGGATGATATGATCAACATGGTGATGTTCACCTTTGAAGCTACATCATCTCACGTGATGATCGGTTGTGGTGTAGTGGATTTGGATCGTGTATCACTAAACAACCAGAGAGATGTTGGTTTTAGTGGGAGTTCATTAAGATGAACTAAAATTATCATAAACAAAAGTCCAGATGTCTTTGCAAAAATCCTTGTAGATCATGGTTGACTACGGTAGTCTGTTCGTTGCTGAAAAACTGCGTCTCGATGGGTCAATTTTGTTGAGTAGTACCTGCGTCCTGAAAGAAGTCCTACACACCAATGATCAGCTCTACGTGCTAGAAGAACCAATAGGAGATAAACCTAAATTTTTCTGCAAGCGATGAAGAGTACATGGAGTGGTTTTGAACCACCTGCTTGAAAGTCAAGTGGATGATGTGCACCTTCATGTATTCTGACCTAAGTAGACAATTCAAGAACTTGATTGCAATGGAGATTGTTGATGAGCTGAAAAATAGTTTTTCAGCACAAGTCAGAATTGTAAGGTTCGAATGTCCGAACGGTTTTCTTTTACTCAAGATGAAAGAGAACACTTGCTTGGAACAACACCTGAGGATAATGCATGAGATACATCATCATCTAGTGCTTGTTTGGAACCACGAGATGAATGACGGTTTCGCGATAGGTGGGGTGATACGCTTGCTTCTCCCCAGCTTCAAGAATTGTGTCGGAGACTAGGTCATGGGAAGGGATTTGATCACTTTCTATGAGTTTGTGTCTCGGCTGCGTCATGTCAAAGTTGAACCCATAGCAAGAGAAGTTGACAAGGCAGAAAGTATATATTGATATACATGTTATAAGTGTTTAAGTCCAAATTGCAATTGTGGCGGTTCCGATAAGTATTTGATACTCATTCTGTTTTATGAAAACACAACCTGCTGCTTGAGATTTGCATAAAGGATATGGGAAGACATTGCAGAATAGTGGCAATCAAGGAGTTGATGCTAGCAACGATCTGTCTCTACATTTATCATTTGGACTAGAGGATTTGAATAAGTTTTGTAATCGAATTAAGTGTGATTTTAATTAGTGTGTCTTGCTTATGTGAGACGGTTATTCATGTTAAAGACAATGGTTGTTCTATTTTCATGAGTGTTCCTTTTTGGAAATCACAAGTTTCGATTATAAGTGTATTATTCTTATTATAATCTAGATGATAAATTGGTTGAACATTTATAAAATAAAAGACATACTAAAATATCCAAAACTTAATAATGACAATTGTTTTAGTCGTGCTAAAGATTGAATAAACATTTTGATGTTTTATCAATGCGCCTTGTTGAAGGAGTATGACTAAAAATGCCACCCTTTGGAAGTGTGTCATGAGTTGCCGAAGATAAACACAAGTGTTGGTTGTATTTTCAGCAAATGTTAGATGTCATTATTTTGTGTACTCCATCATAAATGATTAAATAGGTGTATTTATTCGAGTTATGATATTTGATGAGATCAAATAAATTTCTGGAGTTTAGAATATTAAGTTAACAAGAAAATTGAGTCTTTATGATTTGATCAAAAGAGACAAAATATTTGAGTTATATGTTAGTATGCGGACTTGTGAGAAGTGTTATCACAAATTACAATATTTAGAATATTTTCAAAGGAGTTTGATATGTCCTAAGATATTGTAATCACACACTATTTGATATTGTGTGGTCTCAAAGAAGGTTTTTTTTTCGGGGGTTTAATAATAGCATTTAGATTTATTTGATAAACACTCTGTTTTAAATAAGGGTCTATTTAATGATTTGCATTTCGCATATGAGTTATGTGAAAAAGTGGTTTCATTAATTATGAGATAATTAGAAACTATTGCAAATAAAGTTTGTAGTATATTCATATGTGACTATGAATAGAGATTCCACAATGAGAGACTAAAAGGGACAAATCAATTGTTGATTGTGTTAAATGTTTTAGTGGTTTTATCGTGAAAAGGTTTCATGGATAAAAGAATTGATGGAATAAAATGAAAAGTTGAAACCTTGCTTGTTTATGTATCAAGTGGCACATATGTAAAGTGCTATGTTGGTTAAAACTTGACACATAAAGGAATTAATGATTGTGATCATTGAATTTCGGTTTAGCTTGTCTAAAGAAAAGTAGGATTCAAGAATATAAAGTTTTGTCAGGTTACAAAATAATATTCATGATTCACTTGTCATGTTTGAGAAACAGGACAAACCTACGAAACTACAAAAGAAGAAATAGAAACCTTAAATACGAAAGTGACTAAGAGTCATTCTATGTTAAGTTTGAATCACAAAGTAATTGTTGCTTGATTTTGTGAAAGTGATGTTTCACATATTTATTCCTCAAAAGGGGTTTTGCAGGGAATAAATAAAACTTAAAGCTAGTAAAGTACTAGCGTTTCGTATAAAGAGTTCTCGATATTAATAGTTAATTAAGAATTTTGGAGGTGTCCAAAATATCGAGAAAATACACGAGTGTGATCTAATTAAAATATGTGGTGACATATATTAAGTTAGAGCAGAAACTATTTTCCAAGATCAAAATATGTGGTGACATATGTTTAAGTGGGAGCTAGTTAATCATGGCCAAATATAGAGATAACATATTTCTGAGTGGGAGCCAAAGTGGTTTCACAATTTAATATGTGTATGGTGTATATTTTAGTGGGACTCTACAACATCTTGTTTGTGTGAAATGGAGATTTCATAAATGTTGCAAATAAGTCAGGAACCAAAACGTATAACTTATGAAGTTAGTTTGAACGTCAAATATCCATGGAGATGGATGTATCTATGGAGGATAGATATGTTTGATAACATTATGTCAGGATGTTTTACCTAAGTAAGATTTTGAAGGAGTTCAAAATAAAACAAGAGAAGAAAGGTTCATCTGCTTGTGAAAAATAGGTGAAACATTGAGTTGATAACTCAGTACAAAAATGATGGTTGGAGGATATGTTAGAATTCGCTATGAATTGTTCATAGGTCGAAAACATATAAGAACCATGTGTTTGTATTTGACAATATGTGACCCAAGTTCTTGGTTAGAAGAACATGTTAAGTGAGGAGTCATTTTTCATAGAGTTGAGATAATAGAATCTAGAGATTGGTAGACTTGGTTGAAGTCATAAAACCAAACTAGATTGGGGATCTCATGATAGCAGAAGCGCAGCGAAAGCATGATCGAAAATATCGAAGTGAATTTATAGCACTGTCGATTTGTGAGTCTACAACATATAGGAGTATATGATTAATTCAAGGATTAAAAGATATAATATTATGGTTTGATAAATTTTGTTTCAAGATTGAGTGAGTTCCGGGTGCACATGCTATGTGAAAGTTCCTTTTGACTGATCATACGTCATGTAGGCATAAAAGGGATATGAATATCTCACTCTCTAACCAAATATATTATATTCATCATGTGATGATGTGAATTATCATGTGATGATAATGGGTTTATCATGAGATGATAAAGTAATGTCAAATTAGGTGACATTGACGTTTTGCAAAGAACATAAAGAACTGTATAGTACAGAACACGGACAGAACCTCTTCCACGAGCAAACATGATCAGCACTGAGACTCCATGAGTGTTAGACACCATGAGTGTTGGATCGAGAAAATGTAAACTAGATTATTGACTCTAGTGCAAGTGGGAGACTGTTGGGAATATGCCCTAGAGGCAATAATAAAATGATTTATTAGCATATTCATGTTTATGATAATAGTTTATTATCCATGCCATAATTGTATTAACCGGAAACATAATACATGTGTGGAATATAAACAACCAGGTGTCCCTATTAAGCCTCTACCAGACTGGTTCGTTAGTCAAGAGATGGTTAGAGTTTCCTAACCATGGACTTGTTATAGTCACTTGATAATGGAGTCATATCATTGGGAGTAATGATGTGATGGACAAGACCCGATAATGAAGAGTTGCAATTGATCGTGTCACACAGGTTTCATTGCCAACACTTTTAGTTTGTCAAGTATAGTTTCCTTAGACCATGAGATTATGTCACTCCCGTTTACCGAAGGAATGCTTTGTGGAAATCAAACGTCACTTCGTAACTGGGTGATTATAAAGGTGGCTTTCAGGTATCTCCGATGGTATTTGTTGGGTGACATGAATCAAGATTGGGATTTGTCCTTCCTTGTGACAGAAAAGATATCTCTGGGCCCTCTCGGTAATATAGCATCGGAAAGTTTGCAACCATGTGATTAAGTGGTAATCACGGTGATCCTATATTATGGACGAGTAAAGAGAATTTGCCAGGTAACGAGATGAAACTAGATATGGAGATATCGACGATCGAATCTCGGGCAAATTAAATATCGGTGAGACAAAGGGAATCGTATATGAGATTAAGAATCTCCGGCATCGTGGTTCAATCGATAAGGAACTTCGTTGAATATGTAGGAGTCAATATGGGCATCCCGGTCCCGCTATTGATTATTGATATGATCATGTCTGCATGTTCTCAAACCCGTAGGGTCACACACTTAACGCTCCGATGTAGCTAGGGTTAGTGATGAGATAATTGATGGAATGAACGAATGGTGATTCGGAGTCTCGGATAGGATCCCGGACATCACGAGGAGTTCCGGAGTGGTCCGGAGAATAAGATTCATATAAGGAAAGTGGTTTCCGGAGGTATCGGAAAAGTTCCGGGATTTTCTGGAAGGGTTCCTGATGTAGGGCTAGGCCCGATCTTCACGGATTTGAGGGGGAAACGGGGATGAACACGAAGAACACGAGGGGAAACGAGGGAGATTCGTGGGCAAAACACAAGGATAACTAGCAAATCCTGCTAAGAACTCCACCCAACAACAAACCCTCAAAAAGGTAGCCTTTGGATCGAAGAATCAAAGCCAAACTTACTCTTGTTGAAACCGATTGCTCTTACCGGCCGGTCCACCGATCCAATAGAATCACCGCAGTGAAAGATTGGTTTGCACTACTAGAGACACCGCAGTGAAAGAGTAGCAACAACAAGATCTACCTCAACGAGGCACCCTAGCTACGAGGGAGGAGGAGCACAGCTCTCACAAGTCTCAGATTCAGTCTAACCTCGAAATGGGGAAAGTGGAAAGCTATTTATAGTCTATTACAAAACGGGCAGGAAAGGCGGGGAACCGGCCTGGGGGCCGGCCTAGGCCGGCCTGGAGGCCGGCTGGCTCTGGCGGGGAACCGGCCTGGGGGCCGGCCTAGGCCGGCCTGGAGGCCGGCCGGCTCAGGTGGATGACCGGCCTGGGGGCCGGCCTAGGCCGGCCTGGAGGCCGGCTGGGAGGCCGGCGCGTGGGCCGGCAGCGTCGGGATGTGGCCCGGCCTGGGGGCCGGCCTGGGCCGGTATGGAGGCCGGCGGCTTCGGGTGGGTGCCCGGCCTGGAGGCCGGCCTGGGCCGGCTGGGAGGCCGGCGGCTTCGGGTTGGTGCCCGGCCTGGAGGCCGGCCTAGGCCGGCTGGGAGGCCGGCCACCCAGTCTTCGCTCCTTCCCTCCTCTTCTTGTCCATCTGCTTGGGTCTCCTCTTGGTCATCTCCTTGACTCCATTGTGGGCCATCAACCGGGTGGATCCTGAGTATGCACAAGGTACCGGCATGAAGTAGCAACCCATTCAAAGGAAGGTCAAGATCACACATCGAGAGGAGCGAGGTCACCTTTTCATGAAGAGCCTTGACTCTTGATCTTGTCATTGGGCCATTTGGCATGGTGTCCATGGTGTTGTCCACGTGTGGGGCTACATCATCTCCCCCCCCCTTCGGAAAGAGTCGTCTTCGACTCGTCATCCTCTTGAACGCTTGCATCTCCGTGGAAAGGGGATAGGTCGGCGACGTTGAATGTGTCATGCACCAAGTACTTTGAGGTTGGTATGTCGATCTTGTATGCGTTGTCGTTGATGCGCTTGAGCACTCTGAAAGGTCCGTCACCGCGAGGAGCAAGCTTGGATTTCCTTTCATCCGGAAAACGGTCCTTGCGGAGGTGTAGCCACACAAGGTCTCCTTCTTCGAATACCATGGGCCTCTTCAACTTGTTGATCTTGGTGGCTTGGCGCTTTGTGTGCTCCTCTAGAGTTGCTCGTGTTGACTCATGTAGTGTCTTCATGTAGTCGGCTCTTTTGTCGACGTCCATGTCGGTGCGCTCGTGTAGAGGAAGTGGTAGGATGTCTAGGGCGGTGTTGGGGTTGAACCCATAGACAACCTCAAACGGGCTTCGCTTGGTCGCCCGGTGGGAGGCACGGTTGTAGGCGAACTCGGCGTGCGGTATGCATTCCTCCCAACCCTTGATGTTTGGCTTGATTAATGCGCGAAGGAGAGTTGATAAGCTTCGATTCACCACCTCGGTTTGGCCGTCGGTTTGTGGGTGGTAAGCGGTGGAGAAGAGGAGCTTGACTCCTAGCTTTGCCATCAATGCCTTCCAAAAGTAGCTTGTGAACTTGACATCGCGGTCCGAAACAATGGTCTTCGGCACTCCATGTAGACGAACGATTTCCCTAAAGAACAAAGTTGCAATGTGTGAAGCATCGTTGGTCTTATTGCAAGGAATAAAGTGTGCCATTTTCGAGAAGCGATCGACAACAACAAATATTGAATCTTTGCCATTCTTTGTGCGAGGTAATCCTAAGACGAAATCCATGCTAATGTCGGACCAAGGTGTGTGTGGTATTGGTAAAGGCATATAAAGGCCATGAGAGTTCAACGTGGACTTAGCTTTGAGGCAAGTTGGGCAACGGCTCACCAAGCGCTCCACATCACGCGTCATCCGTGGCCAAAAGTAGTGTGTAGATAGCATGGCGAGTGTCTTTTCACGTCCAAAGTGTCCCATGAGTCCTCCACTATGTGATTCCTGTAGAAGTAACAAACGGAGCGAGGACTCGGGAATGCATAGTTTGTTAGCTTTAAACAAGAAACCCTTGTGCAAGTAGAAATCATCGCAACCTTTGTCAATTGTGCACTTGGTAAAGATGGGACCAAAGAAAGAATCGGAAGCATAGAGTTCTTTAAGGTCATCAAGACCCAAAACATTGATTTCAAGTTGGGTGAGTAAGATCATCTTGCGGGAAAGAGCATCCGCAACGATATTGTCCTTGCCTTTTTTGTACTTCACCACATAGGGAAAAGACTCGATGAATTCAACCCATTTGGCATGCCTTTTGTTCAAATTGGCTTGGGTTTTCAAATATTTCAAAGATTCATGATCGGAATGGATAACAAACTCTTTGGGCCAAAGGTAGTGTTGCCACACTTCCAAAACACGTACTAAGGCATAGAGTTCCTTGTCGTAGATTGGGTAGTTTAGGCGAGCACCATCAAGTTTTTCGCTATAATAGGCAACGGGACGGCCACATTGCATGAGGACGCCACCGATGCCAAGGCCACTAGCGTCACACTCAAGTTCGAAAGTTTTGGAGAAATCCGGTAAAGCAAGTAAAGGAGCTTCGGTCAATCTCTTCTTGAGTTCATTGAAAGCCGATTCTTGAGCATTGCCCCAAATGAAGGGTACATTCTTTTTGGTAAGCTCATTCAAGGGGCAAGCAATTGTGCTAAAATCTTTCACAAAGCGACGATAAAACCCAAACAAACCAAGAGCACTACGAAGTTGAGCAAGATTAGTTGGCGGTGGCCAATTTGTGATTGCCTCAACCTTAGAGGTGTCAACTTCAATCCCTTTTGAAGAAACCACATAACCCAAGAATACAAGCTTGTCGGTGCAAAAGGTGCATTTCTTGAGATTGGCAAAAGCGAAGCATTACGAAGGGCCAACAAAACTTGCTTCACATGGTCGACATGTTCATGCAAGGATTTGCTATAAACAAGGATATCATCAAAGTAGACAACCACAAACTTGCCAATGAAAGTCCGCAAGACGTGATTCATAAGACGCATAAATGTTGAAGGAGCATTTGAAAGACCAAAGGGCATGACAAGCCACTCATAAAGACCAAGTTTTGTTTTAAATGCGGTTTTCCATTCATCTCCTTCATGCATACGGATTTGGTGATAGCCACTTTTTAAATCAATTTTGGAGAAAATAGTGGCACCACTAAGCTCATCTAGCATGTCATCAAGTCGTGGGATAGGATGTCGATACCTCACCGTGATATTGTTGATGGGACGGCAATCCATGCACATTCGGAGTGTGTCGTCTTGCTTGGGGACGAGGATGACCGGAACGGCGCACGGACTCAAGCTTTCACGAACATGTCCCTTGGTGAGGAGTTCTTGAATTTGGCGCTCGATCTCCTTTGTCTCCTCCGGGTTGGTGCGGTATGGCGCTCTATTGGGTAGAGGGGCGCCGGGAATGAGGTCGATGCGATGCTCGATTCCACGTAGGGGAGGAAGTCCTTGAGGGAGCTCATCCGGAAAGACATCTTTGAATTCCTGCAAAATAGACAACATAGACGGAGGAACTTGGGTTAAGTCGTTAGTTTCTTTGCCATCTCCTTTGCATAAGAGCACGAAGTGGAAAGTGGATGGGTTTGCTCTCACTTCCCTCATCTCACTTTTGGTGGCTAACAAGACTACGCCGGGACTCACTCTTTTCCCTTTCTCACTCATATTTGGCTTGTGGCTCTCACTCACGTGAATGTGGTTCGCTCTCTCACCACTCAACTCACTAGGGGATTGTTTTTCTTGCGCTCGTACAATTGTCTTGGCATTGTCGGCGATGATTTGGCTCGGAGTCATTGGGCGGAGCACTAGGATCTTATTGTTCCATTTGAAGCTATAGTAGTTGGTGCGCCCATCATGAGTAGCGGCCTTGTCAAATTGCCAAGGGCGGCCAAGAAGTAAGTGGCAAACCGACATTGGTACCACATCACAATCCACCGTGTCCTCGTAAGAGCCAATCTTGAAGGATACTTGAACCGTGTGTTGGATCCTCACGGTGCCGGAGTCACTAAGCCATTGCACATGGTAAGGATTGGGGTGCTTCTTGTACGTCAAGTTGAGTTTCTCACATAGCTCCTTGCTTGCCAAGTTGTGACAACTCCCACCATCAATGATTACCTTGATTGATTTGCCGTTGATGCCGGCCTTGGTTTGGAACAAGTTGCATCTTTGAGCGTCATCACCTTGGTTGATTGTAGTCAAGACTCGAGTGACAACTAGAGTGGGGTTGGGGTCACCATCACAATAGATGTAGTCATCGTCTTCATCCAAGCTTTGCATCGTGGCCACCTTGTTCAATGCGTGGTACTCATCTTCACTCATGGACTCATAGTCTCCATTGTCATTGACTATCATCACCTTCTTGTTGGTGCATTCAAATGACTTGTGCCCTTGACCTCCACACTTGTAGCAAGTGATATATGACTTGACGGCTTGTGGTGAGGGCGTCGTTTTCTTGGAAGTGGTAGTGGGTTGCGGTGTAGAACTTTTGGCATTGCCTTGGGCTTGGACTTGAGTCATGGGTTGTGTTGATGATGAAGCTCTAGTGGCGAAGAAGGACTTGGCCTTGACATACTTGAGCTCTTCGGCGACTTGGCGCTCGGCCTTCATGGCTTGATGAACTAGCTCAACAAGGTTCTCATAAGGTTGGAATTCCACTATCTTCTTGATGGGGTACGTGAGGCCGTTCAAGAAGCGTGCCATTGATTGTTCCTCGGACTCTACAATGTGTGCACGGGAGAGAGTGGACTCCATCTCCTTGTAGTACTCGTCGACCGTCTTGATACCTTGCTTGAGTTCTTGTAGCTTCTTGAACAAATCGCGTGCATAATGATTGGGCACAAAGCGCTTGTGCATTTCCTTCTTCATGTCATTCCATGTGTCTATTGGGTCTTCAAAGGATGCTTGGAGTTGTTCCCACCATAGTTGCGCATAGCCTTCAAACTCGAGGGATGCGAGGTCAACTCGTTTGTCTTGCGGCACCTTGTAGACTCGAAATAGCTTGGAGACCTTGGATTCCCATGCAATATAGTCTTCCGGGTCGTTGGTGCCATGGAACTTAGGAATAACGAGCTTGGGAGGATTGAAATGGTTCTTGCGATCATCCTCATCATCATCATCATTATGGTGATGGCGGTCTCGGTGACGATGTCGTGGGTGGTGGCGTGGAACATACTCCTCGTCATCTTCAATATCAACATGATTGTCGGCCAATGGCACTCGGCGGGCTTGATGTGGAGGTAGCTCATGACGATGATGTCGATTGTCCTCATGTATGTGTAGGGGATCCAAGATAACATTTGGAATTGGAATGTCTTGTCGAGGACGAGCTTGATGAAGTGGAGGGTCGATGTTCGCGAGAGGGCGAGGCGCTTCGTGACGATGTTCGTCGTGGTGTTGGTGATGGTCCAAGTTCGCTTGTGGAGGAGGTATGTCGTGGTGTTGGCCTTGACCAATCTCACTTGGACCTTTGCTTCTTGCGTTGGAGCGATGGGAAGACCTTGAGCTTGATCTCGAAGAGTGCCGTTGTTGTCGGGCGAGAAGCTCCTCGAGACGAATGGAACGCGCCTTGTTCTCACGTTGATCGTCTTGTATTTGAGCGAAGCGCTCAGCGTTTTCACGTTGTGCGGCTTGATGGCGCTCCTCGTAGCGACGGAAGTTGTCGTCCATGTACCGCCTAAGGGCCTCCGCTTGTTTGCCGAAGTCGACGTCTTGTTCTTCCCTAGCCATGAGAAGCAAACACAAGTGATATGTGGAATATGTGGTGGCTAAAAACCGCTCTTACCTTTGGTTGATAATATTGGACAAGTGGGCTTGCCGTCCGAGACAATGGTGTCACAAGAGTAAAATTGTTTGATTAGCAATCCAAAAGCGACCCACACACACACTTATGAGGAGCTTGGGTAAGGTAAAGTGGCAAGAAATCGAAACGAAACCAACGAAAAGGCTATTGCAAGAAGTGGAGGATAACCACAAGGACCACGAAACAAAAGAGACTAACCACACAATCCGAGAAACAAAAGAGACTCACACGTGGAGACAAACATGGATGGTGCGACTATAGGGAGGAGCAACTTGGACCTAACGAAGACTATGCTCGTGCCGCACCACCTCTCGAAGGACAACTAGCTCAAGTGTATGGGAAGGAGCACCCGATTTGCACAAGTGTACCCATTTATCTATTGGTAATTGGAGCTTGAGGATAACTAGGATCACGGCTCGGCTTTTCTCTTTTTTTTTTTTGAATCTTTTCTATTTCTCTTTGCTTTTATGCTTTGCCCGAGCCGAGTCCGCTACAACTAGATGCTCACAAGATGATGATATGGTTACTTGGTGTCACACAAGTGCAATGCTCACACTATGAAGAGCTAGCTCCTAGGAAAAAGTTTCGCGAAATGGAAAGGGATGTGTCGGAAGCTATACCTTTGATGTCGTCGAGGTAGCGATGAAGCGACACGAAGATGAAATCGGTGAATAGTCGTGCGGCGGTAGCACCGGCCGAACGGGCGGTAAGACCGATTGCGGGCGGTAGTAACGGCCGTTCGGACGGTAGTACCGCCGGCGACGAATTGCGCGGCACGCTTGGGCTTGGAGCGGAAAAGGCCTCCGAAAACACCAACGGAAAGTGGGGAAAAGGTCTTAAGCACGAGATCCGTGGATCCAAAACCACAAATCGCTCACCAAATCGAAAGATCGAACGAAATCCATATGGGCTATTTTTTGGAATTTTCGAAATTGGTATG